>JBBBDQ010001855.1:1112500-1282500 GCA_037127315.1 Ascarosepion bandense
GTCTATAGGTAACGGACACACACACAAACAGACAAAGTTCTATTTATAAATAAGTTTAGATATTGTTACGTATTGACCCGTAGTTTAAGAAATATGGAAGGAAGAAGGGTGTTACTTTTGCAGGAATTCCGTTTCCTGCCAATATTCCAGCATTCAAATGCCTAAATAGCGTTTCTCGGATAGCTGTTAATTTAATTTTGAAATGCTGAACAAGTTTTACTTTCAAGGACTCAGAATCAGGCGTAACTGGTGAGCTAACTACAAACAAATAAGTCCCGGCGTCGACCTCCGATTTCTATGAAGTAAATTCGTTGTTGAAGATTTATTTTTTTAGGAAAAATGCGTTTTATAAACAGCAAAATACACTAACGATTAAACACTGGTTACGTGAAAAATTCAAACCAAGTCAGAAATATCTAAACCCTTAACTGTATGCAACTAGTTCCTAACATCAGTGGTGGAAAAAAAAGGATACGATGCGTTTATATTTGAGATAAAAATGATCTTGAACAAATGGTTGTTTGTTTTGATTTTATGGCATCTAAACCTCGCCGGGTCATTTAGTGCCAACTAAATTTTTGTAGTTTTATTTATTGCTAGTAATACCTTTTTTTCATTCAACAGTTTATTGTTGTTTTTATACAAGTTTTGTGTCTAGTAATACTTTTTTTCTTTTCGAGTATCAAGATTCATTGAGATTTGTTTTTTTAAGGGCAGGGTCCCCAAGTCCTTCCCTGTTATTTAACCCATAACTGGAGGGAAGGGACGGATTAATACCTTTCCCAAGGGTACCAGTGCTTAACTGAATGCAGGGTATTCTGCTGGAATTCGAACTCGGCTCACCGATTTCTCTTTCCGAGCCGATATCCACTGCATCACAACGCACAACGCACATCCGTCACTAAAAGCTTACAGCACCTGGTATTCCCAAGCGGTCTCCCATGTAAGTACTAACCAGGCTCAACGTTGCTTAACTTCGGTGATTGAACGAGAACCGGTCTATTCAACGTGATATGGCCACAAGCCTTGAACAAATGGGGAAAAATAGACTAAATGATAAAAGACTGAAGAACTTAAAGATTTTATGTGGAAGAAGCAATTCCAATAATTATGATCTTATCTCCGAAATATAAGCAGTCTTCGCAAAATCTTAAAAGAACTCTGCAGTATATTCAAAAGTATGCTGTTCTTCGGTATGACGATAAACTGGATCCGCCAGTAAGGCCTCTGATTGGGAGGTTGTTAGGAGCATGATACCACCTCTTAAATGCTGTCGTTCCCAAGTCCACCCTGACCCGGGGTAGTAGCACCTTTTAGGGTCCCAGCTACGACAAATAGTTATCCCCAAAAAACTGGTTTAAAAACATCATAAAGGTATAAAAATAGACTTTTATGGAAATATATACATAGAAATATACAATTTTTAAAGAAAAAAATATTGCCATAATACATTTTTGAAGGAAAAAATTATTGCCAGCAATACATTTTTAATGCAAAGCTTGAAATCATCCTCGGTTTTCTAAAATTGTTGTATCCTGGGAGGGGATAAACAGAGAAAGAATAGTGCAAGAAATAACTCTTAACACTGAGGATATATAAATAGAGATTTATTATACCTCAGTACAATAAACCACATACAAGTACACCAACGAACAGTTAACAAGAATAACAATCAAGAAGGCAACGTCTCTGTATAGGACGTAAGCGTCCGTCTTGAGAAGAAGGCTTCCATCTAGTGACGTCTAACTCTCGTATAATGACGAAGACTCTCGATCACTCCCGTGTAATGATGATGACTCTCGTATAGTCACAAACACTGTATTTCGTTCTAATCCCGGTCGTTTATAACCCGGGCCATATCCATTCCTGGGTAGGACAGGATATTTCGCTACAACAAAAATAATATACAATTTTCATCAAAATCTGCCTAAATCAACCTTCCCATTATAACTGAACATTAAAAAAAATACTTTAAAGCCCCATCTTTTTGGCATTAAATAACCCGCAGAGATTGATATGCCGTTAAACAAAACTCAAACTCAAACCTACTAGCTAGACAGAGGGTGAAGATTCGAATTCATACCTTTCCCAAGGTGTATTTTCGTGTAAGTGACTATAATGAATGTGAATTATGGTGTGACCCATATCGGCTTGAAATGAGAAATCAAAGAAATTTGCTGCATTCGCTTACGCACAAATACTCTTACGAAAATTATTAATTCATTCTATGGGTTAAATAGCAGGACAGAGACCTGGTCGCCCAAGCGTGTATCACGTATGACACTTAACTGACTGACTAGCTGTTATGTTGGTTGAATAGCAAGGCAGATTATGTTCTGTAGCTTGGGTTGTCAACCAAACTCCCGCAGAAAGAAATGGCAACCTATTGCGGGAAAATCTTCTGCCTAGTCAGTTATGCTTATTGCCCAAGCGTATATCACGTATGGCACTTAACCGACTGATCTGGATGTTATTATGTTTAAATAACAGGATAGAGTGGGGTTTATAGTCTTGGTTAAAAACCAGACTCCTGCACAAAGAAATGGCAAGCTGCTGCAAGAAAATCTTTTACCTAGGCAATCATGAATTGTAAGAGACCTGATTTCCCAAACACGTATCACTTATGACACTTGTTTGAGTGACTAAATATAATGAAGTCGAGAGTAACTGAAATTCGGCACTCCGAATTCCAATCCTGAGCCAGCATCCATAACACAACGTGATTAACTTCGGTGGTCGTTCGAGAAACCGACATGTTCATCTTCTTTATCTTCTATGTGCCCTGTCCCTTCAGGACGTAGGCGATCATGGTTATCCACGGCTCCCTATCCCTTGTGGCTCTTAGTATGTTTGCTCCTGTTACACCTGATCAAGCTCTGCAAATATATTATCCGCTGCCTTCCTCTGTCTCTTTTTCCTTTTATCTGTCCAGTCAGTATCAGGTTCTCCAAGCTCTCCTTTATTGCATGTCCCAGGAACTTCAGTTGTCTGTTCCTGATGCTCAGTATTAATTTCCTTTTTGTTGCTATTCTTTCCAACACCTCATTGTTGCTTGCATGCTCAGTCCACGATATCCGCAGCATCTTTCTGTGGAACCACATTTCCGCTGTTTTCATTTTCGATTATATTGTCCAGCATTCACTGCCACGTCTGTTTAAAAAGCGATATCGTCATCTCGGCTGTTCGAGAGAGCGACCTGGTCATCTTGTCTGTTCAGGAAACCCAGTCACTCAAACATCCTAAGAGACATAGTCACACAAACGTGTATCAAGTATAGCACTTAACTGACTAATCCGATTTTTATCATGTTTGAATAACAGGACAGATTGGGTTCTATAGCCTTGGTTAAAAACCGAACATTAAAAAAAAAACCTGACAACCCCACCTTTCTGGCATTAAATAACCCGCAGATTGATATACCCTTAAACAAAACCTAAACTCAAAAGTATGCTGGCAAGTGTCGTAAAAGAGTACGAAAAATGCGACACGGAGACAGTCACAGCCTATTGGCATGATAAAATATAAATTCCAGAAACTGAATTGAGTATCGAAAAACAGGAAACAAAGAAGAGAGTGTTGGATTATTATGTGATGTATGTCCTTCCATACGACTACGAATGCTGGACAAGCTCATCAACGATATAGGAAAGACTTGAAGCAACCAAAATATATGATTCTACAGAAGGATGCTGAGGATATCTTTAAAGAGAATGAACACGAAAAGGAAACTGATACATAACATCAGAAAAAGACAGCTGAAGTTTCTGGGA
Organism: Ascarosepion bandense; assembly: GCA_037127315.1. Lineage (NCBI taxonomy): Eukaryota > Metazoa > Mollusca > Cephalopoda > Sepiida > Sepiidae > Ascarosepion > Ascarosepion bandense. The sequence continues at coordinate 1,116,271 of JBBBDQ010001855.1, forward strand.
TATATTGTGAGAAAAGAGGGCTTGGAGAATCTGATGCTCACGGAACGAATAGAGGGAATGAGAGTCAAGGGAAAGCAACGCGTGATATACTTGTTGAACTTGAGCAGATGGATGGGGAAGCGGGGTTGAACGTGATAACAGAAGAAGAGGTGGATAGGAAGATGTGGAACACCATGATCGCCAACGTCCTGAAAAACATCAGTCAGTTAAGAGCCATACGTGATACACGCTTTGGACGATCATGTCTCGAAAGAGACATGATTTATTGGTCAAACGATTATTCCGCAGTAAGTTGCCATTTTCTTTCTGCGGTAGACTGTTTGCCAGCCAATGCTATAGAACCTAATCTGTTCTATTATTTAACCCTCTAGGGCCATTCGTATCATATTTGATACAGTATGAAAACAAGCCTTGAAAGAAATATTTTCCTGAAAAATTTTTAAGAGAAATATTTTATAAATTTCAAATGAAAGCAGTACTGACTGCTCAGTCAATGAATGCCAAATGTTTCCTTATAGGGAAATACCAAATGTTTCCTTATAGGGAAATACTGTATCAAATATGATACGAATGGCCCTAGAGGGTTAACCCATAACTGGAGAGAAGAGACGGATTAATCCCTTTCCCAATGCGTAAGTGAATGAATACAGACACAGTAATAATAATAATAGTAATAATAATATAATTTCCCATTGTAGACATTATATATATTTTATTTTTTGTAATGATGTTCACCTTGGTCAAGTCCCAAAAATCACTCAATGTAGAGGCTACGGAAGAGAGATGTACTATTTATGTCGGGATAATAACGGTTGACCTTAGACTTGAACAAGCAAAGATCCAGACATTCAAATCGAGACTTTCATATTGATGTCAAGCATAGAGCCAAACCCGGTCAGACATATCTAAGCTTTCACTTGTTTCCTAAGATCAATGACGAAAAAAGGATTTGATGTGTTTATAATTGAGATAACAATGATCTTGAACTGAGAGTCAGCATTTTCTATCAAGTGTTCCAAGAAGTGGCACGCCATATTAAATGAAGTTTAAAAAAAAAAACATTAATACTGGTAAAAGCGGTGGCATCTACTGGACTTGAGAAATCTGTTCTAATAAAAGGTTTTGAAAAGAAATTTGCATAAATTACAACCGAAAACAGTACTAGTTGTTCGGTCAGTATACGCAAAAGTTTTCTTACAGGAGAAATGACAAATATTACCATTAACAAGAAAAGAAATTTAAGAAAGAATTAAAATCATGCTAATTAATTTTTGAGGGACTTTTTTTTATGCCCGGACCGCATGAATTTAAAGGTGTTACTATATTGGTGTCTAGGTACCACATATTTATTGATGAAATACACTGCTGGCCGTAATTATTAGGCCACCCTAGTGTTTTAAAAAGACGATGTATTTCATACTATTTTTAGTATTTATTGCCAAGTGAATAATTGTAAATGAAAATAGAATGGTTCTTTTCTTATTATTACTTTGCAAAATCTTACAAGGCAAATAGCGACAATTTACCCATCGCATCCTGTAGATTTGATATATTTTTATATATATATATATATATATATATATATGTATACACTACCGGCCATAATTATTAGGTCACCGCAGTGTTTAAAAAAATTATGTATTTCATACTATTTTTAGTATTTATTGCCAAGTGAATAATTGTAAATGAAAATAGAATGGTTCTTTTCTTATTATTACTTTGCAAAATCTTACAAGGCAAATAGCGACAATTTACCCATCGCATCCTGTAGATTTGATATATTTTTATATATATATATATATATATATATATATATATATATATATATATATATATATATGTATACACTACCGGCCATAATTATTAGGTCACCGCAGTGTTTAAAAAAATTATGTATTTCATACTATTTTTAGTATTTATTGCCAAGTGAATAATTGTAAATGAAAATAGAATGGTTCTTTTGTTCATACTGCATAATAACATGTGCATCAAATGGATTCATAAATATTTAATAATTACCTATATTGCAGTTTCATCAATGAAAGAATGAAGAAAATTTAGGGTGATTCGGACGAGTTCACCCTTGCTTCCATGCCTTGTAAAATTTTACAAAGTACTAATAACAGAAAAAAATCATTCTATTTCCATTGAGAATTATCCACTATAAATGTCAAAATTAATATGAAATATGTCATAAAAAAACCGGGGTTGCCTAATAATTATGACCGGTGGTGTAGTTAAATGTAACCGTCACTTCTACTGTAGCAATTTCTTATCTCACACGTCTTAAGGGATGGATATAGATATATACATTCCCCCATTCACATATTTTCTTTTAAAAAAGAAAAGCGTCCATCGCTTGATACTTGTATAAATTACTTCGACACAATTTTAAACGGAATTGTTTCATTTTGTCATTCACACACATACTAACGTTACCCACATACATAAACCTCGTCTATAGTTTAAATACGCTTAATACATACATTATTTTCGCATGCATACACTCACATAAAATAAACATCTATTGCTTTTTATTACACGTAGCACACACGTATTAACAGACGTAAGTTTTTTCTCTACATTTAAAAATATTTATACATTGCGTTATTACACGTATCTGACAAATGTAATCAAACCTCAATCAACGTAATGTCTCTGTGAATTTATCTATTTCAAAAAGGAAAATCCTCCATCGCTTGATACATGTATACATTATTTCGCTACAATTTTGAACGGAAATGTATTCCGTTTTGTCATTCACACTCATACTAACATTACCGACATATAAACACACGTAATTCGTCTATAGTTTAAATACGCTTGACACATGCATTATTTTTGCATACATACACTTAGATTTAAACATGGTCATCTATTGCTTTTATTACACGTGACACACAATTGCTTTTATTACACGTGGCACACATACATATAAACAGGCCTAATAGTAGTATTTATAATATCAAATACAAGACTCGCAAGTCGCGTGAAGTAATGAGAAATGCTAGTTAGTAGAAGACCCCACCTTTAAAGGACGCATCTATTTTATTACACGTGATACACACGCACACATACAAAAAGGCAGAGGTTTCCTACATTTAAAATGCTCATCTATTGAGTTAGCACACGTGACACGTGACTAGCTGTATCATAGCTCACCCGCGTGGCTAGACACATCCATTAGCTTCTGACCAGGATCGAAACTAGACTGGTTTCAGTAGGAGTCGCTACCCACTAAGCCATAGGCGCATGAAACCAGAGAAAGGATAATTTAACGTTTTGTATATATAAGCAGTGTATACACACGCGAGTCACTAAAAGAACGCGATTCATTTCTAAGGAGTAATGCATATATCGCAGAAGTGGAAACTGCTTTTAAAATTTTCATCTCTAAAGAGCTCAGTCGTAATGAGAGCATATATATATATATTAATCATTCCACTCAATGGAAGGTAATAAAGCTATTAAGACGCAAGTGGGCTACTGAGTGTGAATGAATGAGGAAAAAGAGAAACATTATTAAAGAGCAAAAGCAGTAACAGAAAAGGAATCAAGAAGACAGTAGATAGCGATTGATATTGCATGTACAATATTGAAGATCACAGTCAGCTGGAAAGCATAGAAGCGGAAGGGAGTTCCACAAGCGAGAAAAAGTAACTGTTAGCAAAGAACTTACAGTTGCATCTATCTATCTATCTATCTATCTATCTATCTATCTATCTATCTATCCCAATGTTTTACTCATATCTGCCACATACAAGGCAATAAAGCCACTAAGAAAGAAGGGGCTACTTAGTGTGAAGGAACGAGAAAAAAAAGAAACATTATTACGGAGCGAAAACAAGATTAACCAAGCAGATAGTAGATAACGATTGACATCGTATTTGAATTTCTGAAGATGAAAATTGGCTGGATAGAAAGAAAGAAAGAAAGAAAGAAAGAAAGAAAGAAAGAAAGAAAGAAAGAAAGAAAGAGTGTGTTACAATTCTCATAGGATTTCAAAGTTCAATAATAATGTTAATTTTTTTTAAATAATTTTTTGATTTGTTTTGGAAATTGTGAGTAGTTTTAATTATTTAAAACTGTGAAAATAATAATACATTATTCCTAAATATATACTTAGATCTTTCAAAGCTTTTAATGAATGTTAGGTGTGTATTTGCTCATGTCTTCTCCTGTGTGTGTGCGAATGCTCGTGTGTGTGTGTGTGTGTGTGTGTGTGTGTGTGCACGCGCCTATTTGGGAGAGAGAGGGGGAGAGAGAGAGAGAGAGGCAGACAGAGAGAACGTGAGGTAGAACGAAAGTGAGGCCGCGAGAAATAACTTTTGAATCCCCCGCCTTCATTTAAATCTTCTTGGTGGCCGCAAAAAAAAAAAAAAAGGAGACTGAGAATTAAGTAAAAAAATCGAAGGAAAAATTTCGCTCTGAGCAAATTTCATGGCGACATATTGGACGTCAGATCCTTACTTTTTGGTTTCCCTGAATTTTAATTTTTTTTCTTTAATTTATTCATATCATTTCAGCATTAAAATGAAGATTCCATATTCCCATATTGCAAAATAAATAAATAAATAAATAAATAAAAAAATAAATAAATAAAAAATAGAATGCAATGTTTCTTTGGCGCCATTGTGTGGTTTTCTATCTCCAACATTTGGTGATGAATTCGAACATGAAATATTATGTGACAGTTGTTTTCCGTTATTCCATAAATTGTGACCAAGCGGAAAAGGTGGCAAGTTCTTTTTGTGTCTTTATGAAAGAATAAAAACAAGCGAATCTCGTAAAAGACAGGAAGAAGGCTGAAATTCAGAAGGATCGATTAAACCTAAGAAAGATGCATTTTAATAACAGCACTCAGTTTTTATTTTGATTTTTTTTTTATAATCATATCGCTCCAAACAAGGCGTTTTACTGCCACGGTTTTGTAGGGGGTCACATAGGAGGAAAGTTATAAGACCGAGTGACAGGTTATAGGGAGTGTCAGGAAGTGGGTAAGAGAAGGATGAGTATACTGATGAGAGTAGAGTAGACGGAGAAAGGAGCATGAGAAAGAGGATGCAGGTTAGAGAGATAGGAGATGACTATTGACTTTACAGTTGAATACTTAAACATTGTAGCTGTCATGCTATCTATCTATCTATCTATCTATCTATCTATCTATCTTTTTTTAATAATCATATCGCCTCAAGCAAGGCCTTTTACTGCCACTGTTTTGCAGGGGTTACATCGGAGGAAGGTTATGAGAAAGAGTGACAGGTTATAGGGGGTTCAGGAAGTGAGTAAGAGAAGGATGAGAATACAGATGAGAGTGGAGTGGACGGAGAAAGGATCATGAGAGACAGAATGCAGGTTAGTGAGATAGGAGATGACTACTGGATTTACATTTGAATACTTGAACATTGTAGCTGTCAGGCTATCTATCTATCTATCTATCTATCTATCATCAAGTGATAAAGGAGTGGCTTGAAGCAGCAGAAATGTGGTTTTACAGAAGGATGCTGAGCATACCATGGACGGAACACGGTGTGCAAAGATGTGGTGTTAGAAAGGATGCAAACGAGAAGAAAACTGATACTAAATATCAGGAAGAGACAAATGAGGTTCCTGGGACAGGTCATGAGGAAGAAGGGCCTGGAGAACTTGATACTCAAGTATAAATGGATAAATGGAAGAGACGGGGGAAAACAGCGCATGGTTGACGGAGTGGGGTTTGGAAAAGATACTAAGAAAAAAATTATTGAGAGCAGCAAGACACAAAGCCAAGTGAAAGTCCATGATCTGCTACGTCCTAAAAGGACATGGCAAAGAAAAAGAAGTATACCTCAGAAAGTAATGACAATCTACTGCGAGAAAATCTTCTGCCCAGTCAGTCATATCTCTTTCGAGACATGATCGCCCAAAGCGTGTATCACATATAGCACTTAACTGACTAATATATAATAGATAGAAACATAATCAAAGTTTCTACTGGTCATAAAGTGGGGGATCTGTTTTATATTGTCGTGAAGTAATAAACTGATCCTCCCATTAATTACTATTTATTAACATAATAATATAATCCACCTCTTCTTCCTACAGCTATGGGTTGAATAGCAGGACAGATTAGGTTCTATAGTTTTGGTTGGCAACCAGTCTACCGTAGAAAATAATGGCAACCTACTGCTGGATAATATTCTGCCTAGTCAGTCACTTTCAAGACATGATCGCCAAAGCGTGTATCACCTGTGGCACTTCTCTAGCTGTCTGATCTCTCCCAAACACCAATCCACCATCTCGCGCTGCATTCCGTTGTCCCTTTTCCCCTCTACAGGTCTTGTGAGTATTAGATTCTTCAAACCCTCTTTCCTGATTAAGTATCCTAGAAACCTCAGCTTTCTCTTCCTGATGTTAAGTATAAGTTTCTTTTTCATTCGCATCATCTCCAAAACTTGTTGTTGTTCACATGTTCGGACAACCCAGAGTAACAGCCTAGAATAAACACCCTCGCAAGAGTGAGCACGATTTTATTTTCGTCTAGGTTGTATTGCACCCGAGTACTTACTTAGACTTGACTAGTTTATTACACCGTGGATAAAATGTCAAACAGTTAAGTGCCATACGTGATACACACTTTGGGCGATCATTGCATTCACTTACTCTCAAATAGCCTTTGGAAAAGTATTAATATCAGCTCCTTCCAGCTATGTGTTAAATAGCAGAACAGATTAAGTTTTATAGCTTTGGTTAGCAAGCAGTCTACTATAGTAAATAATGGCAACTTAGTACGAAAAATCATGCCCAGTCAGTCATGTCTCTATCGATATATGATCATGTTAGGGCGCCGGCCCTATTGGACTACATAATGGACTGTTCCCATTGATATATATAGCAATGGTGTATTCTCTACAGGGAGAGTCACTAGACTGACGACTCTACGACACTGTCAGCACTCTGCCTTCGGGTAGAGGGCGCTCTCTGCTTCCGAGCAGAGGGCAATAACCCAGTCGTGGTTCCGCTGAAGGGTAGAAGCACGACTGGGCAAAAATGGACAGACATTTTTTGGCCGGGCCAAATAGCCCGGAAATCCCAGTTAAACTGACCATGTGTCACATGTTGCCCTTACTGGGAGGGACAACTAAATAATGAGTAGTGGAGAGTCACTAGACTGACGACCCTACGACACTGTCAGCACTCTGCCTTCGGGTAGAGGGCGCTCTCTGCTTCCGAGCAGAGGGCAGTAACCCAGTCGTGGTTCCGCCGAAGGGTAGAGGCACGACTGGGTAAAAATAGACAGACATTTTTTGGCTGGGCCAAATGGCCCGGAAATCCCAGTTAAACTGACCATGTGTCATATGTTGCCCTTACTGGGAGGGACAACTAAATAATGAGTTGTGGAGAGTCACTAGACTGACGACTCTACGACACTGTCAGCTCTCTGCTTCCGAGCAGAGAGCAATAACCCAGTCGTGGTTCCGCCGAAGGGTAGAGGCACGACTGGGTAAAAATAGACAGACATTTTTTGGCCGGGCGATATGGCCCGGAAAGCCCAGATATAAACTGACCATGTGTCATATGTTGCCCTTACTGGGAGGGACAGCTAAATAATGAGTAGTGGAGAGTCGTATGGGTTCGTACAGAGCCATAGAGAGTCACTTGAGAGTCAGTGCGAGAGTTAGACACACTTCCGGTGGCGTACCGGAAGTAATCAAGCATACACACGTCTTACGACGGATTGGACTATTGTATCTCTTCTATTGTAAATACTACTTATTCACTTCTGTACTTACTAACCGTTTTTCCGTGGAATACAACTTATATTCTGATTCTGTTGTTGAGTTCTTCATTTACACTTGGCGACATAACAGATCACCAATGCGTTTATTGGCTGAGTGGGTTCAATCCTCTCAGAGTGCTTAATGTTTAAAGTCTTGTGAAGTGTCTGCTTTGCGTGTGGGGAACCACTTTGTTAGTCTGGTATAATCAGGACCATAAAGGTCTACATTTTCACAAATTTCTTCTTCTTCTTCTTTTTCTTCTTCTTCTTCTTCTTCTCTGTACCCTGTCTCTTCAGGACTTAGGCGATCATGGCTTTCCACGTCTCCCTATCCATAGTGGCTCTTAGCACGCCTTCTCCTGTTACACCATGCAACCCCCGTTCTGTCATCCACTAGCTCAAACCTATAAATCTAGAATATAAATATATAGAAACTAGCAGGACCACAAAATGAGGGATCAGTTTATATATTGATTGCAATATATAATTGATCCCTCATTTAATACCCACATTTTAATTTCTTATAAACCGTTGGTATATAAATTTTTTATATGTGCCCCGTCCCTTCAGGACGTAGGTGATCATGGCTTTCCACGTCTCCCTATCTCTGGTGGCTCTTAGTATGTTTTCTCTTGTTACTCCACGCAACACCTGTTCCGTCATCCACCTGCTCAGGCCCTGCAAATATGTTACCCGCTGACTTCCTCTGTCTCTTTTTCGTTCTATCTGGCCTGTCAATATCAGGTTCTCCAAGCCCTCCTACCTCATTGCATGACCCAGGAACTGTCTTTTCCTGATGCTCACTATTAATTTACTTTTCGTTGTCATTCTTTCCAAAACCTCCTCATTGCTCACATGCTCGGTCCACGATATCCGCAGCATCCATTTATAGAACAACATTTTCGCTGCTTCAAGTTATTTCTTCATCTTGTCCAGCATTCACTGCCGTATTGAAGAACTGACGTCACATAGCAATCTAGCACTTTCTTCTTAGTTTCTAGTGAAACTTTCCTGTGTCTTTACACAATTTCTGGAACGCGTCCTTCGCCATGCCAATTCGCCTTCGGATATCCGTGTCGGACTTTCCATCTTCCTAGATATTTAAATTTGTGTACCTGCTTGATTCTAGTGTCCCCCACCTGTATTTGTATTTTGGGTTGCTCTTTTTGCGGATAAATATGCATTCGGTTTTCTTGCAGTTTATTTGTAGTCCTTTTTTTGTCACTCTCCTCAGCTACCTTCTGTAAGGGGTCTTGTAGTATTTTTCTTGTAGTTTTTTTCAGTGTCTGCAATCAGCACTGTATCATCTGCATATCTTTTGTTGTTCAAATTGTGGCCACCGATAACAAATCTTGGTGTAGCATCTAGACTCCCAAAATATTCTCGCTGTACAAAGAATACTTGAATATATTTGGCAGCTCTCAATTTTACTTCAGGTCATAGTTTCGTAATTTGGTTGACGTAACTTCCGACTGCCTTTTGCTTTTGATAAAAACGATAGAAGCTTGGGCTTTTTAAAAAGAAACCTGTGCTGTACATAGGCCACAATTTAATTATTAAAAACTGTATTTCGTCTAGATCACTCTGTTTAATATATAACCATACACTATTTACATTATTCGGACTATTGTCCTCATCTTTGTTGCCATTTGTACGACGTTTCGGCCGTTGTACGTTCCAGCCTTCTTCGGGTGCTAAGAATTTTGAACTGAACTCTATATTACAATCACTCGGCTATATCATTCTCATTCCTTGCGTGAAGCTTCTTTTGGTAGTCGTGACTTACCTGCTTCTAATCGGACTCTCTAAGTTATTTGTTCACCATTGCTGGAATGGAATCTGGTATTGAACTCACAACTCATGACCATTTATTTCGTTCAGTGGCAGCTGAAGACGGCCGGAGGGTACAACAGGCGAAACGTCGTATACATGCAATAATGTAAATACTGACTCATCTCAGAAGTATAGACAAATAGTTTAATCTAGTTCGCATCAAGCTAAGCCATTAAAACACAAGAGGTTAGTCAGGTGTGAAAGAATTAGAAAAGAGAAACATTTTCATAAAAAGAGAACAAAAGAAGAGTAAACAGGAGGACAGTATATGTCATTGGTACGGTTTTAACTCAAGCAAGGCAACAAAGCCACTAAGACACAAGAGGTTACTGTGTGTGAAAGAATTAGAAAAGAGAAACATTACTACGAAGCGAGAACAGTAGAAGAGCAATCAGGAGGACAGTAGATATTATTGGCATTGCCTTAACTCAAGCAAGGCAAATAAAGCCACTAAGACACAAGAGGTTACTGTGTGTGAAAGAATTAGAAAAGAGAAACATTACTACGAAGCGAGAACAGTAGAAGAGCAATTAGAGGACAGTAGATAGCTATTGGCATTGCGTTTAACTCAAGCAAGGCAACAAAGCCACTAAGACACAAGTGGTTACTGGGTTTAGAAGAATTAGAAAAGAGAAACATTTTCAAGGTGTGAGAACAAAAGAAGAGTAAACAGGAGGACAGTATATAGCTATTGGCATTGCCTTTAACTCAAGCAAGGCAACAAAGCTACCAAGACACAAGAGGTTACTGTGTGAAAGAATTAGAAAAGAGAAACATTACTACGAAGCGAGAACAGTAGAAGAGCAATCAGGAGGAGAAATAGATAGCTATTGGCATTGCCCTTAACTCAAGCAAGGCAACAAAGCCACTAAGACACAAGTGGTTACTGGGTTTAGAAGAATTAGAAAAGAGAAACATTTCTAAGGTGTGAGAACAAAAGAAGAGTAAACAGGAGGACAGTATATAGCTATTGGCATTGCCTTTAACTCAAGCAAGGCAACAAAGCCACTAAGACACAAGAGGTTACTGTGTGTGAAAGAATTAGAAAAGAGAACATTACTACGAAGCGAGAACAGTAGAAGAGCAATCAGGAGGACAGTAGATATTATTGGTACTTGCCTTTAACTCAAGCAAGGCAACAAAGCCACTAAGACACAAGTGGTTACTGGTTGGAAGAATTAGAAAAGAGAAACATTTCTAAGGTGTGAGAACAAAAGAAGAGTAAACAGGAGGACAGTATATAGTTATTGGCATTGCCTTTAACTCAAGCAAGGCAACAAAGCCACTAAGACACAAGAGGTTACTGTGTGTGAAAGAATTAGAAAAGAGAAACATTACTACGCGAGAACAGAAGAGCAATCAGGAGGACAGACAGCTATTGGCATTGGTGTTGACCAAGCAAGGCAACAAAGCCACTAAGACACAAGTGGTTACTGGGTTTAGAAGAATTAGAAAAAGAGAAACATTTCTAAGGTGTGAGAACAAAAGAAGATAAACAGGAGGACAGTATATAGCTATTGGCATTGCCTTTAACTCAAGCAAGGCAACAAAAGCCACTAAGACACAAGAGGTTACTGTGTGTGAAAGAATTAGAAAAGAGAAACATTACTACGAAGCGAGAACAGTAGAAGAGCAATCAGGAGGACAGTAGATAGCTATTGGCATTGCCTTTAACTCAAGCAAGGCAACAAAGCCACTAAGACACAAGTGGTTACTGGGTTTAGAAGAATTGTGAAAGAGAAACATTTCTAAGGTGTGAGAACAAAAGAAGAGTAAACAGGAGGACAGTATATAGCTATTGGCATTGCCTTTAACTCAAGCAAGGCAACAAAGCAACTAAGACGCAAGTGGTTAATGGCTTAGAAGAATTAGAAGAGTAAACACACATGAAGTTGAGAATGGAGAAGAGCAAATCAGGAGACAGTAGATAGTTATTGGCATTGCTCGAACTCAAGTAAGGCAAAGCCACTAAGAATATGACATTGGGTTTAGAAGAATTAGAAAGAGAAATACATTTCTATGTGAGAACAAAGAAGATTAAACAGAGACAGTAGATATACACATTGCCTTTTAATCAAGCAAGAACAAAGCACCCAGACAAGTGGTTAATGGGTTTAGAAGAATTAGAAAAGAGAAACATTACTATTGCTAGAACAGTGAGAAGAGGCAATCAGAGGACAGTAGATAGCTATTGGCATTGCCTTTAACTCAAGCAAGGCAACAAAGCCACTAAGACACAAGTGAGCATTGCTGAAGAATTGAAAAGAGAAACATTTCTAAGGTGGAGAACAAAAAAAGAGAAAATAAACAGGAGGACAGTATATAGCTATTGGCATTGCCTTTTGGACTCAAGCAAGGCAACAAGCTATCAAGACACAAGAGCACAAAAGAAAGAATTAGAAAAGAGAAACATTACCAAGGAAGGAGAACAGTAGAAGAGCAATCAGGAGGACAGTAGATAGCTATTGACATTGCCTCAACTGGAAAGCAAGGCAAATTACAGTTACCAAGACATTGCTATTACTACTAGGGAAGAATTAGAAAAGAGAAACATTTCTAAGGTGTGAGAACAAAAGAAGAGTAAACAGGAGGACAGTATATAGCTATTGGCATTGCCTTTAACTCAAGCAAGGCAACAAAGCAACTAAGACACAAGTGGTTAATAAGTTTAGAAGAATTAGAAAAGAGAAACATAGCCACGAAGCGGAGAAATAGGAGAAGAGCAATCAGAGGACAGTAGATAGCTATTGCAATGCTTTTAACTCAAGCAAGGCAACAGCCACCAGACACAAGTGGTTACTTTGGTTTAGAAGAATTAGAAAAGAGAAACATTTCTAAGGTGTGAGAACAAAAGAAGACAACAGGAGGACAGTAGATAGTTATTGGCATTGGTTTTAACTCCAAGCAAGGCAATAAAGCAACTAAGACACAAGTGGTTAATGTGTCAAAGAATTAGAAAAAGAGAAAACATTACTACGGAAGCAGAACAGTAGAAGAGCAATCAGGGATATATAGCTATTGGCATTGCCTTTAACTCAAGGCAAGGCAACAAAGCTACCAAGACACAAGTGGTTACTGGGTTTAGAAGAATTAGAAAGCAGAAACATTTCTAAGGTGTGAGAACAAAAGAAGAGTAAACAGGAGGACAGTATATATTGGCATTGCCTTTAACTCAAGCAAGGCAATGAAAAAGCAACTAAGACACAAGTGGTTAATGGGTTGAAGAATTAGAAAAGGGAAACATTACTAAGAAGCGAGAACAATAGAAGAGTTATCAGGAGGACAGCAGATAGCGATTGACATTGACTTTACCTAAAGCAAGGCAATAAAGCCACTTAGAGACAAGTGGTTGCTGGGTTTAGAAGAATTAGAAAAATAAAACATTACTAAGAAGCGAAAACAATCGAAATTTAGTCAGAAGGACAGGAGACAACGATTATTAGCATTGCATTTAAATATTTGCGGATTAAAGTTGACTGGAAAGCATGAAGTCGAAAGGGAGTTCCATGAATAAGAAGTGAGAGAAAAGGAAATTTTAACATAGAACTTACGGCTACATCAAGTCAGATCAACTGTAAATTAATGAGATGTTGACGCCAGTCTAATGCTTCGCTTAAATTCATAAATTCATGGCGAAGAACTTATCCAAGCAACTGGCATGTATGTGGATGACTAATATATATATATATATATATATATATACACACACATTACAGGCTATAATTATTAGGCCACCACAGTTTTATTTTTTAAAAATGATGTATTTCATACTATTTTTAGTATTTATTACCAAGTGGATAATTCTAAATGAAAATAGAATGACTATTTAGTTAATACTGCGCAATAACATGTGCATCAAATGAATTGTTCTGGTGTCCAGTTTTTGTGCTCTCTTCCCCATGCTAGTCTCTTCTTCTTATTGGCTGGCCAAAGCAAAGGCTTCCTGGCTGCCTTGTACATTTTTGCAAAGTAATAATAACAAAAGAACCATTGTATTTTTTTTTTTTTAATTTATTTATTTTAGAATTATCCACTTGGCAATAAATACTAAAAATAGTATGAAATGCGTCATTTTTTTTAAAAACTAAGGTTGCCTAATAATTATGGCCGGTAGTGTATATATAGTTGGGGGTGGGGGGAATGACAAATAATGGAAACACTTTGAAATTTCAAACAGTAAATGGACAGTAATTATTTCTTGAATTCTACGTGGGATCGATTCGTACAAAGTTTGAATTTTTTCCCGAGGAATTTATATCCATTCTATATCTAAACTTATTTATAAATGGAACTTTTTCTCTGTGTGTGTGTGTGTGCATCTGTGTGTGTGTGTGTGTGTGTGTGTGTGTGTGTGTGTGTGTGCCCGTTACCTATAGACTCCGAAATGGCTGGACCAATTTTCTTAAAACTTTACATAGTTGTACTATAAGCGTCTGCGAGTGTTCTTAGCCAGGTTTTGTATCGAGGAACCCCCAATAAATCTCGAAAATCGATAATCGAATAAATCGGTTTACAGAAGGAGTGGTCCGATTTTAATCAAATTTGATACACTCATAGACAAAGACATAAGAAACGATATTCAGAAGTTTCAAGGTTGCAGTTCTTACAATAGTGCAGAAAATCGATAATATATATATATATATATATATATATATATATATATAAAAGGCAAGATGTTTGTGTGTGCGTCTGTTTATCTGTCCGTATGTCCTTTATACAAATTCACAATTTTTATCCGATTCTCACCAAACTTCACACGAATATTCCTTAGGCTGAGTCTGAGCTCCATGATCATGGATTAGTTTTAAAGCTTTCATTACACCGGAGCAACGCCGGGATATATTGTTAGTTTCAAATTTCGAGTTCTATCAGTGATGATGGTGGAGGATATCGACTCCTCACTTTTCTAAAATTAATAATATATATTTAATGGATGTTGAGATCTGCTGTGGTGGCCAGATAAAATGTTCAATTCACTTGAATGATTCTCATGCTATTCACCTACATTTTTAGCAGTATAAATAGGTGTATTATCATCGTGATATATGGCATTTCCTTGCAGAAACAGTTCTTGAACCATAGAATAAATTTGATCGCTTAACAGTTTTAAATAGTTTTGATTGTTGATTTTAATAATCTCATTTGAATAGTATTTATGAAAATAAACAATTTCAGAAAAAATGAAGTATTATTAATATTAAATCAACAAACATAAAACAGACAAGCTTTTGAAAATTCAAACAAATTTTTCAAATATTTTTTTTTTAATCGTTTTACCCTAAACAAGGCGGTACTACCACTGAGGCGCAGGGGGCTTCATAAGAATAAAGGTTTAGACAGTGAAGAGAGATACGAACCAATTACAGGGGGTGTGAAAGAAAATGCAAGAGAAGCATGGGAACACAGGTGTAAAGACAATTGCGAAGGTAGAGAGAGAAGAAAAGAACAAGATATACGGGATGATGTAGAAAGAACTAGATTTAAATTCTAGTCGTCAAGAAAGCAAGTATATGGAAAACAGTTCCACGGGCGGGAAGTGCGAAAAAAGAAGCTACTGAAGCAGAATTGTCGGTTGCATTTGATTGATCTAATTGTAAATGGGTGGGAACCTGTTACCAGTTTGTTGCCAGTCTGGTTGCACGAATAAATTATTGTGGTGGGGGCACCAGTGACTTAAGTTCGTCGAAGCAGAAGCTATGAAAATATTTATAGAACAGACAGAGGGAAGCCACATCCCGCCGGTGAGAAAGTGGCTGGAGTCGAGCTGCCAAGTCGGGACCAATCAAAGTACAGATTCTTCTTTGGAGCCTGTCGAGAACACTGAGATAAACAGCAGGGGCGCTTGACCATATATGACAGCAGTATTCTGTGCACGGACGAATCGTCGATTTGTATATGTGCAAGATGGATTCAGGCGGGAAAAACTTCCCGGCCCAGCAAAGTGACCCAACCTTCCTAGCAGTGGATTTAGTAATGACTCAATGTAAAGATTCCTCTTGAGGTCGGAAGATGGGGTAAGGTTGAAGAGGCGCAGTATATTGTTTTCAGGGAAACTCCCTTGGTCCATGCTTATGGGCGTCAGGAGAGTTTGCTTGTGATGGTTGATAGTAGTTTTGTTTTAGAAGCATTGAGGTGTTTTAAAATAATTTTGTTCTCCCCTGTATATTTGATAATTTTATTTCGATGTAAACGTTAACTGACTAACTCTTACCTTGTACCCAGTTGCTGCGTAAGCGGTAGATGGAAAATATTTGAAATTTGAATCGAGCGTCCACGCTTGTGTTCCCTACTTTAAAGCTGACCTTGCGTCACACCTCACTCTTGTGGGGGGAGTGGGTAAACATTCTAGTCTTTTCCGACAGTCTGAGCGTTAACATGATGCTTTTCAAAAGTTACAGATGTCGGAATAACTGTTTGCCACAAATGGACGTTTAAAATTCTCCCTGCCTGTGGCGATACATTTATAGCGTCATGTGTAAAACACTCCTCGAATATCGCATGACCTTCTACGATGCGGTGTCACGTTAAAACGGGTTACACGTTCCTTTTCTAACATCTACAAACATTATTCACACCAGTTCTCCCCTCAGCATACACATTTTTTCCATGCTGCTGTTAACAACATTACGCTACATGCCTAGTCAAAAACACGATGACCTCTGTTTGCATATACTTCATATCTATAATTCTGCAACACCTGAAAAATAAAAGTAGAAACTGATAGCCTTATTATTTATACCAAACATCGGGGTATCCTAGTTGAACTTCCAGTTAAATTCCTTGCATTCACTTAGGCACAAATACCCATGAGAAAGGTATTAATCCGTCTTTTCCCTCCAGTTATGGGTTAAACAACAGGACAGATTGGGTTTTATAGCCTTGGTTGGCAACCAGTCTACCGCAGAAAGTAATGGCAACCTACTGCGGGATAATCTTCTGCCCAGTCAGTCATGTCTCAAAAGAGACATGATCACCCAAGCTTGTATCACGTATGACAGTTAACTGACTAATTCTCAGCCGGGGTGACTTAGTTCTCTGATCCAGCCTAAAATGCAATCAATTGCACCCTAAGTTAACAGAATGGTAATTTATTAATCATATATATATATCATTTCAAATTTTCGTTAATCTTCGTTTATTTCTGTAACATGTTTACATTTGTTGACATTGCAATACATTTCAGAGCAGAGATGTTTATTACAATGCATTCGAAAATTGTGTTTTAAGCTTAATTTGACTGCGTTTCGACTGATCGTCATTCGTGGTCGAGAGGTCTAAGACGCGCCAGATCACATGGTTTCTTCCTCTATGTGAATAGGGGTCGCAGATTCGAATCCTGTCGAATGGCAGAGATTTTCGTAACAAATATTTATCGTAAATAATCAGGCTGGTAGAAATAAATATATAATACTGTTTGATTATAAACAGAATATCCACTTAAATACGAGTATAGATAAAAATAATATTCAAGCAAATCATTTCTTAAATGTAAATAATATTTTATACACACATTAAAATTTCTTATAAACCGTTGGCATATATATTCTTTTTGTGCCCTGTCCTTTCAGGACGTATACGATCATGGCTTTCCACGTCTCCCTATCCATAGTGGCTCTTAGTACGCCTTCTGTTGTTACACCATGCAACCCCCGTTCTGTCATCTACTAGCCCAAGCCTATAAATCTAGAATATAAATCTATAGAAACAAGCATGACTACAAAATGAGGGATCAGTTTATATATTTATTATAATATAGAATTGATCCCTCACTTTATACCCACATTACAATTTCTTCTCAACCGCTGGCATATATATTCTTCTTCTATATACCCTGTCCCTTCAGAACGTAGGCGATCATTGCTTTCCACGTCTCCCTATCCCTGATGGCTCTCAGCACGCCTTCTCTTGTTACACCATACAACCCTCGTTCTGTCATCCACTAACTCCAGCCCATAAATCTAGAATATAAATGTATAGAACCTAGCATGGCCACAAAATGAGGGATCAGTTTATATATGGATTATGATATAAAAATTGGTGCCCCATTTTATACACACATTATAATTTCTTATAAACAGTTGGCATATATATTTTTCTTCTATGTGTCCTGTCCTTTCAGGACGTAGGTGATCATGGCTTTGCACGTTTCCCTATCCCTGGTGGCTATCAGCACGCTTTCCCTGTTACACCGCAAAGCCCTCGTTCTGTTATCCACTCGCACAGGCCAGTCAAGTACGTTACACGCTGTTTCCCCCTGTCTCTTCTTTCCTCTATCAAGCCTGTTAGTATCAGGACAGATTTCACACAAGCATAATTAAATATACAAAGTAGGGTCTTAATTTTTTTCTGTATTAAATTTAAAGTGAATATCAAATTTATTCTACCAGTGTGAATTGAGGTGAATCAAAGCTTAAGAAATACTAATATAATCAGTAGATCATTGGAGATTTAATGAGGTGATCCCCCAGGGCTCTGTTCTTGAACATAACTTCTTTATAATCCTTATTCACGTAATCCGATTCCATCAGTTCCCAGTTAGGTATTTATGTAGTAAGTCCCTATTTATTTTTTTTCATAATCGTTTCACCTCAAGCAAGGCCTGATCACCACTGATGCGCAGGGAGTTAAAGTGAGAAGAAAATCAAGGTACAGGGGATGTCGAAGGAAGGATACGTGAAGGATAGGTATCAAGAAGATAGAAAATGGCAATTGACGTTACATTCAAAATTTTGGAGATTATAGCTTTCAGGGAATCATTCAAATGGAACGGAATTCCAGAAACGGCACGTGCGCAAAAATAAAATATTAGAGTCGAAAAGGCGGTATTATTTAACTATTTCGGCGGTAATTGGGTGGGACCTTGATGCTAATCTAGTACCGCGCGTAATTACATGTGGTTAGGGCAAGAGGGGTAAAAGTTCATCAGAACATTTCCATGAAAATCTTTGTAGAAAAGCAAGGTGGAAGCCACATCAGGTTGGCGAGAAAGTGACTGAAGGCGGGCTGCCAAGTCAGTATTGATTATATTGCAGATCCTTTTTTAGGTTTTCTCGAGAACCTCATAAGGAATGGCAGGAGCAGCCGAACATATATGGCAACAGTATTCAATGCACGGACGAATAATAGATTTATAAATGTGCAAAATTGATTCTGACGACAAAAACTTCCTGAGCGAACACAGTGACCCAAACTTCTTAGCAGTAAATGCAGCTATAGATTTGATGTAGTAATTCCATAAGAGGCAGGTTGGGAGAGTGAGGCCGAGGAGGGGCAGTCTGATGCTCTATAAGAGCCTAGCGTCAGCCATTCTAATGGTAGGTAGTAAAGTTTATGGTGATTAAAGGAAAGTGGCTTAGTTTTGGAGGAATTTAAACTTATGAGTTATTTCTAAACCCAATCCAATCACAGATTGGATGTATTTTTGAAAGACAGCAGCTAGGTTTACGATGCCAGATATAGATTTCTTAATCAGACGGTAATACATATTGGTGTCATCTGCATAGATGCCTACTTATGAATTGGTTTCATCAGGGAGTTTACTAATGAAAATAAAAAAATGCGTAGGACCTAAAATACATCCTTGAGGGACGCCTGCATTCGTTTGAAAGTATCTGAAAACTTTATTCTTATCTCAGTAGTAATTTTAATAGGTCTCACAAATCGAAACTGGCATCTGCTCTTGAATTTGACCACTATTCAGTAGTTAAATTCGACAAGGAAAGGCCTACAAATTTTTACGCCGACAAAATCAAACTTCTCTTTTTTAATCACCATAGATATAGTTCTGTGGAATTTTCTTGTCAGAATGCATTTTGCATAAATTGACCATTCATCTGGGTATCGAATATTCCTGCCATATTTGATTTAGTAATGCTGCTATATATCTGGAGGTTCTCCATAAAATCCAAAAAGGCGCCTGTAACGCTATAGGTCAAGATAGGTCAAGACCTGGCATCTTGACTTCAGTTACTATTCCATCGCTGTGACCTGGCCCCTTTTCTCTTTTCGATCAATTTCAGCTTCTCTCCTTGGCTGTTGGTCGGTTGAATTTATTTAGATGCATATCAACCTCTGTGGCTTATTTAATGGTGACTTCTAAATGTTTTGCACGCAATTGTATGACTTTAACTACAGATAAAATATATTGTTGGTAAACTTTACTATAAATATGGACTGTTGGTAACATTATTATAAATAGGTACTGTTGATAATTTTATAATTGTTGGTTGGTAGATTTTGTTGAACGGCATATCAAACTCTGTGGTTTAATAAATAGTGAAATCTAATTATTTTGCACGCAATTGTATGTTTTCATAAATTACATTGTTGCTAATCATTACTATAAATATTTACTGTTGGTAATCTTCAAGAAATGCGTCCTTGGATACTGCCAGCTTTCAGAGAGAGAGAGTCCTCTTGGTTAAACTACGGGGAAGACCCTTCAACATAGTTATCATAGTAGTTTATGCGCCGACAACCTAAAATTCGGAGGACGAAATAGAAACATTCTATTCTATACTGGACAGTACCAAGGCTCAGTGCAAAAGCCAAGAACTTAGGATTATAATTGGGGATTGAATGCCAAGATAGGTAAAGAAAGGGAAGGAGACACGACCGGCAACTTTGGACTCGGGGATCGCAACGAACGAGGAGAAAAATGGGTCTAATGATGCTCAGCTAATGACCAGGTAATTACTACCACCTGGTTTCAAGAACACCCAAGACGTCTATGGACATGGAGAAGCCCAGGAAGCGACACGAAGAACAAAATAGACTACATAACTATTAACAAGAGATTCAGGAACGCAGTGGTCCAATGCAAAACATATCTAGGTGCGGAAGTGACCACGTCCCAGTCATCTGCAAACTAAGGATAAAAATCCAGAGACTGAAGAAACCCAGCACATCACCATTGCTGCAATACGACACGCTTGAGCATGACTTCACCCTGCAGAAAGAATACACTAACAGCGTGAGAAAGAAATATGAAGAACAAATTGAAAAAGGGCAGTCAAAATGGGACTCACTAAAGGAAGCGATGGTGACCTTAGCGAACAACATTGCCCCAAAGGAAATCAGACGCAAAAGAAGAAACGAGTGGATGACTGAAGAGATTCTCCACATGATGCAAAGGAGACAAAAAATAACGCCAAGACATGGAGGAGAGTACAAGAAACTTCACAGGGAGATAAGGAACAAATGCAGACAGGCTAAAGAGGAATAGCTCAACAACAAATGCGCAGAAGTAGAGAGACTGAGCAGGACCAATAAAGCAGAGACTCATAAAGAGATAAGAGAACTGACAGGACCAAAAACCTTTTCCTCATCAGGATGCATAAAATCCAAGGATGGAACAATCATATTGGAGAAAGAGTAAAATACTCCAGTAATGAGAAGAGTATATAAAGTATCTCGACAGGAGAGAACAACCGAGAATACACAAGGAGGAGTATGGGCCGGAAATACTAAAATCCGAAGTGGAAGCCGCAATGGCCAAACTGAACAGAAACAAAGCAGCGGCGTCGTGATAGAGCTGCTGATAGCCCTGGAAGAATATGGCATAGAAAAAATTACCGACATAATAAACGAAATTTAAAGTAGTGGAATAATACTAGACGACCTATGCAAGTCGATATTTATAGCACTGCCGAAGAAACCAGGTGCAAACGAGTGTGACCTACACGAAACTATCAGCTTACTGAGTCACGTTACAAAACTGATGGTCAGAATCCTGATAAATAGAGCGAGAAGCAGAATCAGGCGAAAGATAGGACAGGAAAAATGCGGGTTTGCCAAAGACACTGGAACAAGGAACGCCATATTTATGATTAGGATGCTCTCCGAAAGGGCAATACAAATGAAGAAAGACTTGTACCTGTTTTATTGATTATGCCAAGGCATTCGACATGATACGACACAAAGAATTGATGGAGATGCTCGGCAGCCTCGACATTTTTGGGAAAGACATCAGAGTAATAAAGAATCTCTACTGGCAGCAAACTGTCTGCATGCGGACAGGTAACGATTTCAGCAGATTTACAGATAGAAAGAGGCGTAAGACAAGGATGTGTCTTTTCACCGGATCTGTTCAACTTGTACAGCAAGAATATCTGACGGACCCTAGATGACACGCCAGGATTTGGCGGCTACGACTTGAACAACATAAGGTATACAGTGCTGATTGCAAACACGGAAAGGAAACTGCAAGACCTCATAAAGAAGCAGTGGAGAGTGAAAAAAGGACTACAAATAACCTTTAAGAAAACTGAATGCCTGGTCATCAGCAAAAGGTGCAACCCAAAATGCCAAATACAGGTTGGGGATACCAGAATCAAGCAAGTACAAAATTTTAAATACCTAGGAAGTGTTCTAACAGGAGATGGAAGGTGCGAGACAGAGATCCGAAAGCGAATTGTCATGGCAAAGGACGCGTTCAAGAAGCTGAGTAAAGTACAAACACACAGGAAAATTTCACTAGATACAAAGAAAAGAGTGCTGGATTGCTATGTGATGTCAGTTCTTCAATACCGCAGTGAATGCTGGACAATATCATCGAAAATGAAGACAAAAATTGAAGCAGCGGAAATGTGGTTCTACAGAAGGATGCTGCGGATATCGTGGACTGAGCATGCAACCAACGATGAGGTGTTAGAAAGAATGCCAACAAAAAGGAAATTAATACTGAGGAAGAGAAAACTGAAGTTCCTGGGACACGCAATGAGGAAGGAGGGCCTGGAGAACCTGATACTGATTGGCCAGATAGAAGGAAAAAGAAACAGAGGAAGACAGCGGATAACATATTTGCAGGGCCTGATCTGGTGGATAACGGAAAGGGAGTTGCCAGGAGCAAATATACTAACACCCACAAGGGATAGGGAGACGTGGAGAACCATGATCGCCTACGTCCTGAAGGGACAGGGCACATATAAAGAAAGAAGAAGAAGAATCTTCACTATAACTTTCTATTGTTGGTAATTTTTATTATAAATTGTATTGGAAGCTAGGTTTTACTGCTTTAGTGTTGAAAGCCCAATCTGTAACCGGAAGTTTTAATTTGATATTTTTCACAACTCTCGTTTATAGAACTCTATTCAAGCTTTTCTTTTATCCCGTGTAAGCTGCAATCTATAACAAAATCTAAATGAAATCCCAATCGCCAAATTCTGTTTGCAGTTGTTTTATTGTCCTTTCTCCTCACTAAATCTCATATATCGCGGTGATATTCGCAACTTAGCTAGAAACAGGACACTTTTTACCACCAGTTTTTAGTTAAAGCCTTATTTACTTCAGTATGTTTTTGGTTATGCGTTTATTCCAGGGCGTGACGATAAACTACATCCGGCAGCAAGATCTCCTATCGGGACATTGGTGGTTTTGAGGAGGTTAGAACCACATCTTAGTTGCTATTGTCCCTAGGTCCACTCTGAAATTAGATGGTAGAGCCTGTTAATTTCCCCAGCTATGGGTAAATAGTAAACCTCCAAACAAAACGTGACAGTGCATTTTTATAACAAAATTGCAAACAAAATTTTGTCTATAGCAAAACTGTAATCAATGTAAAACTAAAAAAATATAAAATACATTTTTATAGTAAAATTAACAGCAATAGTTTTTATATTATTTACACTGTCCGAACTTTCGTCCTCATCTTTATTGCCATGTTTACGACATTTCGGCTATTGTACGCTCTGGCCTTCTTCAATTGCTATACATTTTGCACAGAACCCTTTATTTCGATCACTGGGGTATATAATTCTCACTCTATGTGCAGTAATACGGAGTGCAAGAGAAAATCATTAGCTTCAAAGATTACAATCTGAGCTCTAGTAAAAAAATGCTTACTGAGTCATTACGCTTATAAGTGCCAGAAATTAATACACTGATGTCCTCAATGACACATAGTACTGTTGATAAAGACGTTAGTTGGTTTCAGTTACTTGACCCAAAGAGTTGTGAGTTTAATACGTGGCTACGATCTTAAAAAAATTTAAGTGCAATATCAATCACTATCTTCTGTCTTCTTAAATCCTGTCATTTATACCACATAAATGTTCGAAATAAAAGCTTGTGTTTAAAATTCCTAGCACCTGAAGAAAGCTGGAGCGTACAACAAATGAAACCTCGTAGGAATAAAGATGAGGACAAGAGTTGGAACAGTATAAATAATGTAAATGCTACCTAATATCAGAAGTATAGACAAATAATTTTATGAACTCAGTCAGTTAGTTAAATGCCATACGTGCTACACGCTTCGGCGATCATGTCTCGAAAGAGACATGACTGACTAAGCAGAAGATTATCCCGCTGTAGGTTGCCATTACTTTCTGCGGTAGACTGGTTGCCAGCACACGCTGTAGAACCTAATCTGTCCTGCTATTTAATCCATAACTGGAGGGAAGAGATGAATTATTACCTTTCCCAAGGGTATTTGCACCTAAGTAAATGGAAGAAATTCAACTTGAAATCGAACTCTGCTCTCCGATTTCTCGTTCCGAGCCGATATCCACAACGCACATTTAAAAAACATATATTTAAACTAAAAGCATAAAATTACATAAAAAAGTATTTACATTTCGATATAAAATGACCCATGCAGTTTGATATACCACGAAACAAAATCAAACCTTGTACTCCAAAAGGAGCCCTTACATCCGTATCACGTTGAATACACCGGTTCTCGCTCGATCACCGAAGTTAAAGCAACGTTAGAACTGGCCAGTACTTAGATGGGTGACCGCTTGGGAATAACAGGTGCTGCAAGCGTTTAATGACGGATGTGGGTTGTGGTGCAGTGGATATCGGCTCGGAAAGAGAAATCTGTGAGCCGAGTTCGAATTCCAGTTGAATACCCGGCAATCATTTAAGCACTGGTACGCTTGGGAAATGTATTAATCCGTCCCTTCTCTCCAGTTATGGGTTAAATAACAGGGTAGGACTTGGGGACCTTACTTTTAAAAACAAATCCCAATGAATCTTGATACTCGAAAAGAAAAAAGTATTACTAGACACAAAATTTATATTAAAATAACAAAAAATGGTTGAAAGAAAAATGCATTACCAGATGTGACGGATGTGTGTTGTGTTGTGGTGCAGTGGATATCGCCGGAAAGAGAAATCAGTGAGCCGAGTTCGAATTCCAGTTGAATACCCTGCATTCACTTTAGCACTGTACCCTTGGGAAAGGTATTAATCCGTCTCTTCCCTCCAGTTATGGGTTAAATAACAGGATAGGACTTGGGGACCCTGCTCTTAAAAAAAAAAAATCTCAATGAATCTTGATACTCGAAAAGAAAAAAGTATTACTAGACACAAAATCTATATAAAAATAACAATAAATTGTTGAAAGGAAAAGGTATTACCAGCAATATAATAAATAAAAAATTTGTTGGCAATAAATGACCCGCCGAGATTGATATGCCATAAAACGAAAACAACAAACAACCAAATGGAGCATATGGTTTCAGAATGAAGACAACGAATACCAAGAAGGTTATATCTAAATATAAGAAAAAAAAACGTAAGAATATCTGAAAAGGAGAGTGAAAAAATTAACTATTCAAAAAGAATGAAGCGAAATGACATGATCATTCGAGTCAAAAGAAAAAAAAAGTAACAAATAAAACTGAATTCAAGAGAAGACGCTGGCATATTTTAATTAAAGAACAAGGGGCAGCTGAAAATTTAGATGACCATTTGACCGTTTGCTCCATCCTTGCATTAGTGTCATCTATTTTGAGAAGCGAAACCTTTATTCAAAACATTTCTTACTTAACTGATCAACAGGTCTGAACTAAACAAAACTTCTTTTATGCTCCGAATTCTTTTCAGAACATTGAGGAACATGACTCTCCACAAATGCCCGTTCTTTGTAGCTCATAATAATTTTTTTTTTTTTGTTAGCTCAGTAATTTTCCCACTACCATCAATAGCGTCCGCGTGCCTTTGTTTCAATAAATAATTTTTCATGATAGTTATTTTCATCATGGTTCTTCGACCACATGGATTTAACTGCACTACGAGATTGGCAACTGGGGATAATGTTGATGAAAAACACTTGCTATTAAACAATAAAGGTTTGTAGATTTCGATGAATTGTCAAGAGAAGAAAATGTTCATCTTTCCTAACGGCTACAACCTCCAGAAATTTAAATGCAAAGTTAATACTCATCTACTAACCACTGGCCTCTAGCTCTCTCCCCTCCACTGTATAACCTTCACTTTCTCTCCACCTATGTATCTGTCATCGCACCTGCTTTCTCAGCTTTCTATTGTTCCTTTCTAACTAGCTTGTACTCCTCACTCTTTTCTAATTAATCTTTTTACATTTATGTAACCCCCTGCACATCAGTGGCGTTTCTGCCTTGCTCGGGGTGAAATGATTAAAAAAAAAATATTAAATTATCGAACACGATGTAATATTCAAAATGCTTAAAACAAATCGAAATAGTTCGATTCTCACGTAAAAGTTAAACGGTTGTTTTCAACATGAATAAAAAGATATATTTTAAGGTACTTAGCTTAGAAGTTAAATAGACTTCTTTGAAATTCCCCTGCTCTTATTAGAAGCTGATAATGCATCAGCGTGTAATTTAACATCGACGTTATTTAGACTGGTGGGACTCTGCCTTTATCTCTCTCCCTCTCTCTCTCTCTCCCCCTCTCTCTCTCTCTCTCTTTCACTGTCTATTTATATCAAAACGAGATTTGACATCGGCTCGTTATTTTTTCTCAGGTTGTAAGCCGCTTCCTTTTCATTGGTTGAAGTAAATTGTCACTTAACTCGCTAAAATTTGATTGGCCTTTTCTTGGCTAATGCATTTTCCTATAATCAAAATAAATTTTTACAGAGATTTGTCATTTTGAAAACAGTGAACAAAAGAGAGTTATTTTTATTTCGTACTCGCCGCAACATCATCCTTTTTCTCTTTCTAATATCTCGGTATAACTGTAATTTCTTTTTTAATCGTTTCCTTTTCTCGTGCTTCTCACCTGTGAAACTCTCTTCCAGTTTTTCTTTCCCGCAAACTACGATCTTCAAAAAACTAAAATGCAACATCAATCACTATTTTCTGCTTTCTTAAATCCCGTCATTTTGTTCTTTCATCGTACTAAAGTCATCTCGTTCTATTTCACTTACAGTAACCCTTGAAGTTTTAGTGGCATCATTGATTTTTTATAGTAAAAAGTTTAAAAAATATTTACCCGCAATTCTCTCTTGTTCTCTTGTCTAACATATAACCTGTAAGTGTTATAGTTTCCAGGCCCTCTTTCCTTATTAGATGTACCGAAAGTTAATATTTCTTTCACTGATTGTAATATACTTATGTCATATACTGAAACTAGATCTGGATGAACAACGAGTTATAGTTTCCAGGCCCTCTTTCCTTATTAGATGTACCGAAAGTTAATATTTCTTTCACTGATTGTAATATACTTATGTCATATACTGAAACCAGATCTGGATGAACAACGAGGAACACGTATATATGAAAATATAATCTTATATTTTTATTCTTTGTTGGTGGCGCTTTCTTGGAGCGGGAGAGCAGATGGAAAGAAATCGCACATACGAAGGAGCCGTCGGGTGGCGTTAATATTTCCTTCACTGATTGTAATATACTTATGTCATATACTGAAACTGGATCTGAACAAACAATGAGGAACACGTATCTATGAAAATATAATCTTATACTTTTATTCTTCCTTGGTTGGTTGGTGACGTTTGCGTTCAAGGTAATGTATTATCCTTACTCGAGTGCTACTTTTAGTTCTTCAAATCTAATACAATCCTTGCCTACTCTGCATATCCTCACGACAAATAGTTATTACTTCCGCATCTTACATCAATATCACGCACTCCATTTTGCGTGCGTGTGTGTGTGTGTGTGTGTGTGTGTGCGTGTGTGTGCGTGTGTGCGTGTGTGTGTGTGTGTGTGTGTGTGTGTGCGCGCGCGCGCGACGAAGCATTTTATTGAAAATTTTGCTAGGTTTGACGCCATCAGATCAGAATTGTTATGGTGAAACATCTATTCCTCAGATACCGGACTCTCCCTCCTATATTAACAGGAAGTCAACTCGAGAAGTTCTTGGGAAGTTAATAGGAGTCCTTAGAAGTTCTAGAGAGTTCTTTAGATTTCTACTGGAGTTCAGTAGAGCTACTAGGCAGTTGATATTAGTCGGCAGTTAGCCGAATACTAAGGAGTCAGCTTTCAATGGAAGATTACCAAGTTCCTAACATTTTGGGTGCGTTAAGGCGATTAGCAACTGACATAGAACGATTATAACCTTCAGTGCGAAAACTACTCCACAATAAGAATGAAAGATAAAATTATGTGTAGGAAATTGTGTTATGATTTTCCTATGTTATAAACGGCAGTAAATTAAATAACCTCATCGCTTTCGACGACCAATGATTGTTTATCTTTCATTCTTACTATTTCATCGTCTACACCCTTGTGCAACTAAACTGAAACAAAATGAATATCTGCCTAGGATCTTTCACAATTTTCATCATCACATATACAACGTCTCTTGTTTTTCTCTTCCGATTACATTTTTCTTTACGTTTTAGAATGTCGGAAATTTACAGATGTAACGGGTCTCCTGATTGGCTGATTTAACCCGAACCTCGTTTTGAACTTTAGGCGGGCTTTACCAGAGGTTTTTGTTTTTTTTTCTGATGGTTTTTTTTGTTCTCCCCCCCTCCTTTCAGCTAGCACGAACAGTATCGGACGTATTTGTGCCGCTCCGGATTTTTGTTGCAGCGGGGCCTAAATTGGCGCCCACTTGTCTCGCTATATCGAGACCATCTTACCAATTCTTTGTAATCTTTTAGGCTAATGCCACAACTTTGTAACAGAGAAAATCTCTTGTTACCCTTCTTTCCTTAAAAAGGATACCCTATGGGCAAAGCCTTGCCTTCCTAGAGAAAAATTCTCTAAGCACTATCATCTTATACCAAGATAAGAAACTGTGAAAGAAGCTGACCCAGAAGAAAGTTCCTGTACGTCGCGGATCGCAGTTCCTTGTGTCTTTTTCGTCCCACTCCTAGACGGAGGATACTATACCAAGCTAAGCAGAGAAAAGAGACTATACCAAGCTACACAGTAGCAGCAAAATTCAGCATATTTTTGCAAGACAAATAAATTGTTTTTTCTATACCAGGTATGTCTTGTTATGTTTGATAATTTCCTTTCACTGCTTAAGCGCTAAGCTATGTGAATATATTTCTCACAAGAATTATGGATCTAGTTTGTTTCTTTGCCTTGACGACACGACTGACAGTTTAAAGGCTGACACCAGCAATATCCGGGATTTTTCCGTAAGGCTTACCAGTATGCTACAATTTTCGCACGTTTCCTTGGATTAACGTCCATCGCAGACAATGGCCATATGACAGTTAATCGACAATCAAGAAAATAGTGTCTGGGCGGGATAAAAATCTAATGTAGTCACGTATGACGTAATATTTTTCAAGCTCAAACAAATTTTATCCTACACACAGAAAACTTGAAAGTAAATTTATAATTACTGCATAGAAATTAACCTAATGAAAAATAAAAATCAGTTAAACCCTGTAAGGCTTCACTTCTTCCATAAGCCTTGTCTTTTCAGGACGTAGGCGAACATGGTCTTCCGCGTCTCCCTATCCATGGTGGCTCTTAACTTTTTCTCCTGTTACACCAAGCAACCCTCATTCTTCCATCCACCTGCTCAGGTCAGTCAAGCACGTTACACACTGTTTCCTCTATATCTCCTACCCTCAATATGGCCTCCAAGCACTCCTTCCTCATTGCATGTCCCGGGAACTTTAGCTTTCTCTTATGGATGCTCAGTCAGTCAGTTAAGTGTCCTATGTGATACACGCTTTGGACGATCATGTCTCGATCATGTGTCGACTGGGCAGAAGACTATCCCGCAGTAGGTTGCCATTGCATTTTAAACTTGCTTACTGCGATAGACTAGTTGCCGACCAAGGCTATCAAACCCAATCTATCCTATTATTAGAGACAGATTAATACCTTTGCCAAGGGTATTTGTGCCTAAGTGAATTCAACTGGAATTCGAAATCGGCACCCCGACTTTATGTTCCGAGTCGATATCTACTGAACCACATGGTATGGTAAAAAAAGGAAACTAAAGCAGTTTTAATTAATTTGCAGCAGAGTGTATGTAGCGCATCTCTGCATTACATAAGAATTTGTGAAGATCCATTTTTTTCGTATCTCGTGTAGCTCTTTAATTTTTTTTCCCTTTTCCGTCATTCATTCACAAAAGAGTTTCAGGTATATTCCTCCCCGTCTTTCTCTACCTCTCTTACCGTCACTATTCCTCGTAACGGTTATCTTTTGCAGGCCTCTCCACTTCGTTGTGTGCCCAAAAATTTCCAGTTGTCTTTTCCTGATTCTAAGTCTTCTTTCTCTTGTGATTTTCTTTAAATCTTTCCTTGATGCTGTAAAAATCTTGTGGAAGAAACAGCCAGTACTCAACTAGAATAGAATTTGGGTTTGACTGACCAAAAAAAAAAACCGCCAGGGCAAATTGGTAGGTGGTTTAAATAATCACCTGGGAGATTCCATTCTGTTACAAGCAAGTCTATTCTGTAAGCAGTGATTGGCTGATAATTTCAGTGTGTTCATTGAGCTCCATAAATATTCAGCACAATATCCACCATTTTTGGGGGCCACATAGGGACATGTATTCAGTTACAAAAAAGTTATTTGACTTCTACAGTTGTTTTCTTGCTTTGTCCTTTGTCAATTTCAACATCCTTCTGTAGAATCACACTTCTTCTGTCTCTAGTTTTTTCCTCATCCATAGGTCGATTATCCAGCATTCACTGCTATATAACAAGAAATATTCGTAATAAATCATTGTTTAACTATCGTATTAAGATGTTTAATAAGACATTTACTCCTCGTCTGCTTCTCGAAATGAACCCCAATGAGGATCGACGGCGGAATCCTAACCTGTGATAACGTTGTTCTTTCCTATTGGAACTCAATTGGTGTATGGCATATCCTTCGCTCTTCTCTTCGTATGTTAGGTGTTTCACTTGCAAAAATTATCGCTATTTAGATGTCATGTTTTACACGACGAAGCAAGAAATTGGCTTGATTTAGAGACATATTCTAACAATTTCCAGTCTGAATATGATATTCATTCACATAGATTCCAAATTATGTTTTTACATGATTGCTTGTACCCTTTGAGTCCACAGAATGCGAATATTTTCGTTGCTGTATATTGCTGATTCGTATTATCGAAGCAATAAAATACTGATGAGCATGGAAAGAAAAAAATCAATTGAAATATTATAGTGTCATGCAATTTTACTCATCTACTAACCACTGGACTCTAGCTCTCTCCCCACCCCTGTATAACCTTCCCTTTCTCTCCGCCTATGTATCTGTCATCGCACCTGCTTTCTATTGTTCCTTTCTAACTAGTTTGTACTTCACTCTTTTCTAATTAATCTTTTTACATTTATGTAGCCCCCTGCACATCAGTGGCGTTTCCGCCTTGCTCGGGCTGAAATGATTTAAAAAAAAAATTTTCTTTTCTTTCTCTTTGTCTCGCACTTTCGATATCAGCAAACCGAGAACATGAATCCAGAGATCCGTTCCATAATTTCCTTAAACTACATCCAGCATCAAGGTGTCTAATCTGAAGATTGAAGGTTTTTAGCAGCAAAGAAAGACCTGTTAATTGCTGCTGTTCTCCGGATCGCCCTGAACCGTGTATTATTGGAGTCCCTCAATGTCCAATAGAAAACCCGCAAATAAATATATTTTTATAGTAAAAATACTTGCAATACATTTTTGTAAAAAAATGCCTAACAACATTTTTATAGTGAAATTTTCAGGAATATATTTCTATAAAAAATAGTTATTACCAAGAGTACATTTTTAAAGTAGAACGACAAAGAATACATTATTATAGTAAAATGATCAACAGTACATTTCTATAGGAAAATGATGAACAATACATATTCTATAGCATGATGATCAACAATACATTATTATAGCAAAATGATCAACAGAACATTTTTATAGGAAAATGATGAACAATACATATTCTATAGCATGATGATCAACAATACATTATTATAGCAAAATGATCAAACATACATATTTATAGAAAAATGATCTACAACACCTACAACACTTTATAGCAAGATAGTCACTAATACATTTTTATAGTAAAATAATTATTAATACATTTTCTTAGTAAATAAAGGCAGTACATTTTAATAGTAAAATGATAACGAAGACATTTTCATACTAAAATAAAAACAAAATATTTTTATAGCAAAATAACCAGCAATACATCTTTATAGCCAAATGATCAACAATATATTTTAATGGTAAAGAAAAGCAATACATTTGTATAGCAAAATGATCAACAATAAATTTTTATAGAAAATGATTAACAATACATTTTCATAGTAAAATAAAAAAATACATTTTTAAAGCAAAATGATCAACGGTATATTTTATAGTAAAATTATTATTAATAAAATTACATAGTAAAATAAAAGCAGTACATTTTAAGAGTGAAATGATAAACAATATATTTTTATACTAAAATAAAAACAAAACATTTTTATGGAAAAAATGATCAACAATATATTTTCATAGAAAAGTAAAAACAATACATTTTTATAGCAAAATGATCAACAATTAATGTTTATAGCAAAAAGATTAACAATACGTTTTAATAGTAAAATAAAAAAAATACATTTTTAAAGCAAAATGTCAATAATACATTTTATATCAAAATGATCAATTTTTATATTAAAATTATTATAAGACACTTTAAAATAAAATGATTTTGAATACATTTTATAGTAAAATGATCAATAATATATATTTCTATAGTATATGATAACAAATACTTGTTCATGCTAAAGCCATAAACGACATTTTATGATAAAATGAAAATGAACATAGGAATTTTTATAGTCAGTCAGTTAAGTGCTATACGTGATATATTGGGCGATCATGTCTCGAAAGAGACATGACTGACTAGGTAGTATGTTGTCCTGCACTAGGTTGCCATTACTTTCTGCGATAGACCGGTTGCCAACCAAGGCTATAGAACCCAATCTGTCCTACTATTTAACTCATAACTGGAGAGAAGAAACGGATTAATACCTTTTCCCAAAGTGAATACAACTAATTCAACTGGAATTTGAACTCGGCTCTCCGATTTCTCGTTCTGAGCACCACAGCGCCACAACGCACATTTTATAGTAAGATGATAAAAATACATTTATATATTAAAATGATAAACTATAGATTTTTATAGTAACATGATAAACAATATATCTTTAAAGTAATATAATAAACAATATATTTTGATATGAAAATGATAAACAATACATTTTATTGTAAAATGATAAGCAATGCATTTCATATTAAAATAATAAAATATACATTTTTTATTTTAAAATGATAAAATACATTTTCATGAAAACGTTATGCAGAATACGTTTTATAGTAAAATAATAAACAATACAGCTTATTGTAAAATGATTAAAATACATTTTTATAGTAGCATAATAACCAAGGGCTTTTTATTGTGAAATGATAAACTATACATTTCTATAGTAAAATAAAAAATATTTATTGTTATAGTAAAATGATAATACATTTTTATAATGAAATAATAATGCATTTTTATAATGAAATGATAATGCATTTTTATGATGAAATGATAATAAATTTTATAGTAATAAGAAAAACGTACACTTTTATAGTATAATGATAAACAATAGAGATTTTTTTGTCTTGTTTTTTCTTGTTTTTTTTTTTTTAATGAACAGCGAATATAAGAAAATAGTCTCGACAATTGCTCCTTACAAAGCGCCAAACCATGTACATTATTAAAAATTAGTTAATTCCTAGTACTCTTAGGATCATTGGCACATCAGTTATTGTTAATGCCAGAATCCAGATTTGTTTTTTTATTCTTTTTTTCTCCCTCTTTTCAGAATTTCTCGTATTCGAAGTGCAAATTCGAGTCCTTATTTTAGGATTTAAAATGGTTGCATTTGAATATTATCAAATTGATGAAATATCTGGCTTAACGATTTTTAACAATAGATTTGAATTTATATTAGTAGTGATTGTCGAGGATTTAACGGCCGGAAACCATTTTGATTCCTTACATTAGATATCCGAATTGAAGTGGGGAAAACACGTCGATGAAATGTTGTCCAAGCAGAAAACGTGACGTAAAGACTTGTCTTCAGTTAAGAATGGCAAGGTTATTTCACTTCATATTTTCTTGCGTCCACTTGGGGAGATTCTTTACTGAAACTAAATATTGTTCTTTGAGTGTTCTTTAGAAATAAATTGGAAAATCTGCCGCAGTCATTTTACTTTTTGCTTTCTTTCCTAACGCTGTTTATTTGTCAAAATATGAAAAAAATAACAACTTTGCTTATGAAATTAAAAAAAAATAAACATCGTTAGTTTCTGTTTTTCTGTCTATAGTTTTAAAAATGAGTGAGGATGTATTTCAGTGTCTGTGTCTACTTGTGTGTGCGACATTAATTCTGTATAACTGCATATTCGCTTAAAGTTTAAATTGTGCTGACGAAGTTGATGCAAATACATGCATATATATATATATATATATATATATATATATATATATATATATATATATACGCTCTGACTGAGCACTCTGGAAGAATGGTAGACTTTGAAAAACAGTAGCATCGTTCATTCAGCAATGAATTAGAACGCTCTCAGCTATTGTGCATGTATAATGATAATATGTACGCTAAAAAGTCTGCCTCCTTCTACCGAGCGCCCGTAGCTCAGAGGTAGAAATGCCGACTGACGCCAATCGGTCGGGTTTCAATCCTGGGTAAAAAGCAATCGGCTGTCTAACCGTACTGATGAGCTGTGATACAGCGAAAGAGGTCTGTCTGCGGATGACTATATATATATATATATATATATATATAACATAGCACACTTGGTATACCAACCAGGTAAATTCTGATAGAGACGAGCTCAAGAGAACTCAATGTTAATTTCATTTATTTAATTTAACAGAGTGATGTAATTTATAAAAGATTTTAGATTATTACAATGGGTAATACATATTTCACCGCGTCCTGGTGTTATTATCGCGGCTCGTCAGACCCAGATACTATAATAGTTGGTCTTCAAAAATGAAAACCAACTGTTGTATCATTTGGGTCTGACGAGTTGCGATAATAACATCATGACTGTGCGAAATATGCATTATCCATTGTAATAATCTAAAATCTTTCATAAATATATATATATATATGTGTGTGTGTGCGTGTGTGTGTGTGTGTGTGTGTGTGTGTGTGTGTGTGTGTGTGTGTGTGTGTGTGTGTAAAATAAAACAAAACAAAATTTCGAAATTTATATTCGCTGGATAGCCATTTCTACGAGGAATTAATCGCTTCTTCAACAGCGGCTGAAACCAAACCTTTATTTATTCAAATTCAAATGCCTTAAAAGATTTTTTACCGGTAGAAGCCAAAACAAAATTATCCATACACAGGAAAATAAAATGGGGTGAGATTAACAATTTGTGAATGTAAGAAAGTACGATGGGTAAAGCAGACAAATACCTCTGTCTCATACTTCCTTAGAAATATTTGTCGAAGCGTGAGGGGTAGATTTCAAAGCTGTCTAAATTGTGATGGACAACAGTTTGAGCACCTGCGTTGATAAAATCCGCTGATAAGAAGGTCGGTTCTCTGTGTAGAGCCAGGAAGTTTTTTCCCGTCTGAAAACATTCTGAACATATATAAATCTACCATCCACCCGTGCATTGTATACTGCTGCCATATCAGGTCAGGTGCTCCAGGTATCCACCTAGGGATCGTTAACAAAATCCAATGGAGAATCAGTAATTTGATCGATCTCGACTTGCCTGCTCAGATACAGTCACTTTCTCACCGGCGCAATGTGGCTTCCCTGCGTCTTTTCTACAAATACTTTCACGGCTTCTGCTCCGATGAACTTAGCTCTCTAGTGTCCCCTATATATGAATTTACTCGAGCCACAAGATTAGCAACTAGGACCCATCCTTTTACTGTGAAACCAATAAAATGTTAACGCTAATTCTACTCCATCAGCTTATTTACTCGCACTTCCCGCCCGTGGAATTTCCTTCCGTTTACTTGCTTTCCCGACAGTTACAATCTCTAGGAGTTTAAATGTAAAGTCAATAGTCATCTCCTATCTCACTGACTTGCATCCTCCCTCTCAAGCTCCTTTCTCCGTCCACTCCATAAGTATTCTCATCCTTCCCTTACCCACTTCCTTACATCCCCTATAACCTGTCACACTTTCTCATAACTTTTTGTATGTAACCCTCTGCGCACCAGTGGCAGTACACTGCCTTGCTTGGGGCGATATGATTATAAAAAAAAATTTAGTGTACGTAATTGTGTTGAATTACATACACCCTTTGCAAATGAATTAAAACAACTGTTTCAGTTTCCTATCTTTCATTAAAAAGTCCGTTTCAGACCCACTGGAGTTACAGGGTGTAAGCGATTTCTATATTTTCTTCAAATTAGATGATTTTGAATGGTATTTAGTGATATTAATCTTTTATATTTTCGGCGTGTATGATGAAATTTGCTTGAAAAACATGCCACGCCTGTGATTGCCCCAGATTTTATCAACTGTCGATTAGTTGTCCTACGGTCATTTTCTGAGATGGATGTTTCTCTAAGATAGCATCCGACAATTGAAACGCTGCACGAACACACTGGCAAACCTTACAGAGAGATTGCGGATATTGTTGGTGTCAGCCTTTCAGTTGTCAGTCGTGTCATCAAGGCGAAAAAACAAACTGGATCCGTCAGTCCAAGGCGTAAAATAAAATGCGGTCGAATGAGTAAAAATAACGCCAAGAGACGATGTATACGTAATCAGGGAAAGTGTGAAAGATCCTAGGAAGACATTATTAGTTTTGTTTCAGTTAATTTGCACAAGAGTGTTAGTGTATTAACAAAAAAGGTGATTGTTGAAAATAAATGTTATCTGTTAAAACAGATCCCATGCTACATTGAGAAAAAATAGTAAATAGTAAACAAGCCTATTGTTGTATCGTGGAATGAAGAGATACATATAGAAATGGAGATAAACTACTTTATTAACAGATTGGTACAACCTAGTTGTATATAAAATACATACAATCTCTTGCGGAAGTAGGTGTTACTTCCCGAAGTTCGTGATAAAGACAACTCCCCATGCTAAGTGCCCATTGTCTTTAAACATCCAGGCGACCGGATGTCATAAGGTACGTGCCACAACACAACAAATTCATTGCAAATGATTTTACTATAAGAATGCATAGAAAAAAAAGAATTTACTATAAGAATGCATTGGAAAAATATTCAGTATGAGAATGCATTACAGAAGATTTTACTATAAGAATGCATTGAAAATGATTTTACTATGAGAATGCATTGGAAATGATTTTACTATAAGAATGCATTGGAAATGATTTTACTATAAGAATGCATTGGAAATGATTTTACTATAAGAATGCATTGGAAATGATTTTACTATAAGAATGCATTGAAAATGATTTTACTATGAGAATGCATTGGAAATGATTTTACTATAAGAATGCATTGGAAATGATTTTATTATAAGAATGCATTGGAAATGATTTTACTATAAGAATGCATTGGAAATGATTTTACTATAAGAATGCATTGGAAATGATTTTACTATAAGAATGCATTGAAAATGATTTTACTATGAGAATGCATTGGAAATGATTTTACTATAAGAATGCATTGGAAATGATTTTACTATAAGAATGCATTGGAAATGATTTTACTATAAGAATGCATTGGAAATGATTTTACTATAAGAATGCATTGAAAATGATTTTACTATAAGAATGCATTGGAAATGATTTTACTATAAGAATGCATTGGAAATGATTTTACTATAAGAATGCATTGGAAATGATTTTACTATAAGAATGCATAGAAAAAAAGAATTTACTATAAGAATGCATTGGAAAAATATTCAGTATGAGAATGCATTACAGAAGATTTTACTATAAGAATGCATTGAAAATGATTTTACTATAAGAATGTATTGGAAAAGAATTTACTAGAAGAATGAATTAGAAATGATTTTACTATAAGAATGCATTGGAAATGATTTTACTATAAGAATGCATTGTAAATGATTTCGGTTGCAGTAGAAATGATTTTACTATAAGAATGTATTGAAAAAGAATTTACTAAGAAAATGCATTGAAAAAGAATTTACTAGAAGAATGAATTAGAAATGATTTTACTATAAGAATGCATTGGAAAAGAATTTGCTATACAAATGCATTGGAAATAATTTTACTATAAAAATGCATTGGAAATGATTTTACTATAAGAATGCATTGGAAATAATTTTACTATAAAAATGCATTGGAAATGATTTTACTATAAGAATGCATTGGAAATAATTTTACTATAAAAATGCATTGGAAATGATTTTGCTATAAGAATGTATTGGAAAAGATTTTACCATATAAATGAATTGGAAATGATTTTACTATAAGAATGCATTGGAAATGATTTTACTATATAAATGAATTGGAAATGATTGACTATAAGAATGCATTTTAAATGATTTTACTATAAGAATGCATTGGAAATAATTCTACTATAAGAATGCATTGGAATTGATTTTACTATAAGAATGCATTGGAAATGTTTTTATTATAAGAATGCATTGGAAATGATTTTACTATAAGAATCCATTGGAACTGATTTTACTATAAGAATGCATTGGAAATGGTTTTATTATAAGAATGCATTGGAAATGATTTTACTATAAGAATCCATTGGAACTGATTTTACTATAAGAATACATTGGAAATGGTTTTATTATAAGAATGCATTGGAAATGATTTTACTATAAGAATGCATTGGAAATGGTTTTATTATAAGAATGCATTGGAACTGATTTTACTATAAGAATGCATTGGAAATGGTTTTATTATAAGAATGCATTGGAAATGATTTTACTATAAGAATGCATTGGAAATGGTTTTATTATAAGAATGTATTGGAACTGATTTTACTGTACAAATACATTAGAAATGATTGTACTATGACAATGCTGTTGTATCGTGGAATGAAGAGATACACAGTGAAATGTAGAAAAACTACTTTATTACCAGAGTGCTACAACCAAGATGCATATACAATATTTACATTCTCTTGCAGATGTAGGTGTTACTTCCCGAAGTCTGTGATAATGACAACTCCCCTTGCTAAGCGCACATTGTCTTTTATACATCCGGGCGACTGGATGTAAAATGGTGCGAGCCACGACACAACATTTACAATACCAAAGAAAAGAGCAATTATTACTACTAGAAAAGCTTATAACCCTTAGCGGACAATGTCAACCGATTTGACGACAGCTTGCTCTGGAAATAACCGAACACACATGATAACGACCTTCTCCTTTTTATTTTTTTGTCTGCCTTCTCTTGTTATATGCTGTGTTCTTTCAGGATCGTACCCTTTCACATCTCCTTATCCGTTGTAGCTCTTAACACCTTCCTCTTGTTACCCCTCACAAACCCTGCTCTGCTATCAATATACTAAAGCCCATCAAATATGCTACGCGTTGTTTTCCCCTATCTCTCTTTCTCTCTGAGTATCACATTCTCTAAACCTTCCTTCCTCATTCAGTCAGTCAGTTAAGTGCCATACGCGATACTCGCTTGGGCGATCATGTCTCAAAAGAAACATGACTGACTGGGCAGAAAATTATCCCGTAGTAATTTGCCATTACTTTCTGCGGAAGAGTCGTTGCCAACCAAATCTATAGAACCTAATCTGTCCTGCTATTCAGCCCATAGCTGTAGGAAGAAGGATTAGTAGGATTACATTATTAAGTAGTAATTAGGGGGGATCAGTTTACTACTTCATGACAATAGTAAATCAATCCCTCACTTTATGGCCAGTATAAACTTTGATTATGCTTCCAACTATTATATTCAGTCAATTAAGTGCCATACGTAATACACACTTGGGCGATCACGTCTCGGAAGTGACATGACTGACTGGACAGAAAGTTATCCTGCAGTAGGTTGTCATTGCATTCTGCGGTAGACTGGTTGCCAGTCAAGGCTATAAAACCCAATCTGTCCTGTTATTTAACTCATAACTAGAAGGAAGAGACGGATTAATACCTTTTCTAATGGTATTTGTGCGCAAGTGAATGCAATTGATTCAACTGGAATTCGAACTCGGCTTCCTCATTAGATGTCCCAGAAACTTCAACTGTCGTTTAATGACGTTAAATATCAAATCCTTTTTCGCTTCCATCTTCTCCAAAACCTCGCCGTTGCACACCTGTTTGGTCCATGGTATCTTCAGCACCCTTCTGTTGAACCAGATTTCGGTTGCTTAAAGTCTCTCTTTCATGTTTGAATAGATTATCCAGAATTCGCTGCCATATTTAATGACAGACATCACATAAAAATCGAGCACTCTCTCATCCCCGATTTTATAAATTCTTTCTGTACACTCACTCCTTCAAAGCCTCGTGTTTTACTGACGCATCAATTCGTGCCACGTAGTGCACCCTCATCGATCCGTCTCCCACTTCCGGCGAATATGACCAGCACAAACATTTGTAGTAATGGCGTTTATCCATAAAGCATTGATTGAATCATTTAACAACATAACACTGAAAACAGTAGAAGGCATTTACTCGGTCGAATCAACGGTTCGTAAAAAAAAAGAGGGTCTGCACAATATTCAGCTTCTTCATTAATATTTATTTATCAAGATCACTCGATCAATAACTAATCATTTCCGGAAAGGGTTTACTTTCCATTTCATGTAGTTTATTTATTTATTTATTGTGTAAGTGTATGAGTCTATGATATTTCAACGCTATATCAGTCAGTCAGTTAAGTACCATACGTGAAACCCGTTTGGGCGATCATGTCTTGAAAGAGACATGACTGACTGGGCAGAAGATTATCTCGCAGTAGGTTGCCATTGATTTCTGCGGTAGACCGGTTGCCGACCAAGGTTATAGAACCCAATCTGTCCTGTTATTTGACTCATAGGTAAAGGGAAAAGAAATCTATTATATTATTATGTAGTAATTAGTGGGGGATCGGTTTTCTATTGTTATGAAGTAATAAACTGACCTCCCACTTTATGACCAATGTAAGCCTTAATCATTATTCCAACTATTATATTCAGTCAGTCAGTTAAGTGCCATATGTGAAACACGTTTGGGCGATCATGTCTCGAAAGAGACATGACTGACTGGACAGAAGATTATCTCGCAGTAGGTTGCCATTGCTTTCTGCGGTAGACAGGTTGCCAGCCAAGGCTATAGAACCCAACCTGTCCTGTTATTTAACCTATAACTGGAAGGAAGAGACGGATTAATACCTTTCCCAAGGGTATTTGCGCGTAAGTGAATGCAATGAATTCACCTGGAATTCGAACTCGGCTCTCCGATTTCTTGTTCCGAGCCGATAGCATAATACGGTAGAAAACGCAATATATTGAAGAGGAATATGTACAGTGGAGGTTAGTAGAACGTCGTACAATGCGGTTAGTCGGATACGGGAAAACACTAGATAATACGAGACGTGAGACTTGGCAATGTTACCATCAGGACTAGATCGCTGGGATACACTAACACTCTGATATATTGTAATTTACTAAGCGCAGCTTAGATGTGGCACAAGGCCGAAAGTATGGGGAACCCAGTGAGGATCGAACTCACTACTTAATTGCAATAGTTCTAGCGAGACAAGCTTGCTAACCATTACACCACCTCGATATATTGTAATTTACTAAGCGCAGCTTAGATGTGGCACAAGGCCGAAAGTATGGGGCACCCAGTGAGGATCGAACTCACTACTTAATTGCAATAGTTCTAGCGAGACAAGCTTGCTAACCATTACACCACCTCGATATATGCTGCAGTCCACTAATGACTACTACTATATATAGTCTTAGGAAGAGTCCATATTAGTGTATATAGTCTTAGGAAGAGTCCATATTAGTGTAAATAGGGAAGGTGCCCCAAAGGTCACTGTTGCCAAAAAACAAAAGCAGCATTCAATGCATTGAAGCTTGTTGTTATTAGAAAACAAAAATCATGGCCCTCCACATGTTCCTACCCCTTGAAGATCTTAACAACCTTTTTCTCTTATCCCACTCAAACCCTGCTCCACCATCCAACTACTCAAGTCCCTCAAGTATGTCACACATTTT
The DNA here is from genome assembly GCA_037127315.1 of Ascarosepion bandense. Taxonomy (NCBI): domain Eukaryota; kingdom Metazoa; phylum Mollusca; class Cephalopoda; order Sepiida; family Sepiidae; genus Ascarosepion; species Ascarosepion bandense. Next base: position 1,158,150 of record JBBBDQ010001855.1, read on the forward strand.
CTCTTTTCTCTCCTTCCCCCTATTCATCCTGTGAGCATCAGATTTCCCAAGCCCTCCTTCCTTGCTATATGTTCCAGAAACTTCAGCTGCCTTTTCCTGGTGTTAATTATCAGTTTCTTTTTGTGTCCATTCTCTCCAAAACCTCGTCGTTGCTCATATGTTCCTTGTCACTGTTGTGGATCTGGGGTTAGATCTAATAAATACACAACGCAAAGTAATACAGTAGAAAATGAAATATATTGAAGGGAAATATATACAGAGAGGGTCAGTAGAATATTGTACATTACGGTTAGCTAAATATGAGAGAAATGCGAGATAATATGAGATGTGAGACTTGGCAATGTTACCCTCAGGACTAGATCACTGGGATACACTACTGTTACACCACAGTGCTACTACACTCTGTTATGCTCTCTGATATGCTGTAGTCCACTAATGACTACTACTATATATAGTCTTAGGAAGAGTCCATATTAGTGTAAATAGGGAAGGTGCCCCAAAATAATGTTAACGGTTTGAAGCCTCGGGCATCTTTGGAAAGTACCTGAAAACCATACCACGGTGGAATGAAATTGAGAAGCCTTCGATGCTTGTTCTAGCTCGGTCACAATGACTTGTGGCCGGTAGTTTGAGCATCCTGGCCTCAGTGTTCAGGCCGGATAACACGCTCTCACACAGAAATTGTAACTAAGGTTCATTTATGGTGTCAGTAAACAAACACAATTGTACCTGAGCAAGCACTCAGATACGAGTGATCCTGGGCATGACGGTAAATTGCATCCGGCAGCAAGTCTTCTGATTGGGAGGTTGTGGGAAGCATGGAGCCACCTTTTAATTGCTGTTCTTCTCAGTTCCACCCTGACCCGGAGTGGTAGCATATGTTAAGATCCTAGCTATGGGCAAATAGTTAACCCCCAAACTGGGGTCAACACACTATGAATGTATGAAAATAGACTTTTTATAGAAATATATACATAAAAATAGACTTTTATAGAAAAATATGCATTTTTTAAGGACAAACATTTTTGTAGAAAAAATTATTATCGTAACACATTTTTGAAGGAAAATAAATTTTTTCAGCAAAACATTTTATAATATAAAAGTAGAGGACATTTTCAGTGTGTCACTGTGCAGTTGCAAATTTAAAAAAATACGTAATTTGCTAAATTGCTTAAACATCGATAGATACATTAAGCTAGGGTGTGTGTGTGTGTGTGTGTGTGTGTGTGTGTGTGCTCATGGTTGCACATAGGTATGTGTATGTATGCGCGTATGTATACCTTTACATACAAGGTCAAAAAGACCGTAGTGTTATTTAGATAACAAATAAATATGATTCTAGTACGAAAGCTCACCAAGTTTAAGTTACTTGTATCAGATTCAAAGGTTTTATGACTGTTGTTAGAACGGTGACACAGATCAATTAACGGGTGTCTTTAAAATAAATATACCTTCATTTGAAGTGAGTGAGAGACTAGCTTTGACGCGGCAGATTATCTTTGACGCGGCAAACTAGCTTTGAGGCGGGACTAGCTTTGACGCTGGGGACTAACTTTGATGCGGGGCTAGCTTTGACGCTGGGGACTAGATTTGACGTGGGACTAGCTTTGACGCTGGGGACTAGATTTGACGTGGGACTAGCTTTGACGCTGGTGACTAGATTTGACGTGGGACTAGCTTTGACGCTGGGGACTAGCTTTGACGCGGTACTAGCTTTGACGCTGGGGACTAGCTTTGACGCGGGACTAGCTTTGACACTGGGGAGTAGATTTGACGTGGGACTAGCTTTGGCGCGGCAAACTAACTTTGACGCAGCAGACTAGCTTTGACGGTGCAGACTAGCTTTGACGCGGGACTAGCTTTGACGCTGGGGACTAGCTTTGACGCGGGACTAGCTTTGACACTTGGGACTAGCTTTGACACTTGGGACTAGCTTTGACACTGGACTAGCTTTGACACTGGGGACTAGCTTTGACGCGGGACTAGCTTTAACGCTCGGGACTAGATTTGACGTGGAACTAGCTTTGACGCGGCAAACTAACTTTGACGCAGCAGACTAGCTTTGACGGTGCAGACTAGCTTTGACGCGGGACTTACTTTGACGCCGGACTAGCTTTGACGCGGGACTAGCTTTGACGCCGGACTAGCTTTGACGCCGGACTAGCTTTGATTCGGCAGAGTAGCTTTGACGAAGCAGACAAGTGAGAACCCTACCTAGTTGTCAATGGCGATGCGTGTTGTGGTGGAGAATTATACTGCGGAATGCCACCTCATCTCTCTAGGTTGACTTAGAGAATAAAAGTCCCAATGTCTTAAATCTATTGTCAGATTTTTAAAAAAAAATTTTTTGTTGTTGTTTTTGGGTTTTTTTTGTAAAAAACGATAATAACACATACAGCGTGGTGTCTTAACTGATGAGCGATCATCGACATATAAACTAATAATGAATTACCATTATTAATACCACTTTCATCGTTTATATAGTGTTACATTATTTTTTAACATAAAAATAAATCAAAACAAGAAGATTTCATTAAAATCTGACTAAATCAACCTTCTCACTATAAACGAACATTAAAAAGATAGGTTAAAACCCCACCTTTTTGGCATTAAATAACCTACAGAGGTTGATATGCCGTTAAACAAAACTGAGATCAAAACTGAGATCAAAACTCAGATCAAATACGAGAGGCTAGCTATGCAAGTTTTCCTTAAGACAAACTAATGCGTTACTAATCTTGAGTTTTCCATTGTATTCGTGAGTACATAGATGATTGTTTGATACGGGCGATGTCGGCTAGTCTCTTAGCCATGTCAAGATTGGGCGAATGGCGAACAAGTATTGTTTTAAACAGCCTAAATACTGTTGAAAGGCAGACATATTTTATTCCCTGAACATTTTCAGTTATAGTTAATGCTCATATGTTTCTTTTTTAAACTCTAATTTTATCTTATGATTAATCGATTGATAAGTACACTACCGGCCATAATTATTAGGCCACCCTAGGGTTAAAAAAATGATATTTTAGTATTTATAGTCAAGTGAATAATTGTAAATGAAAATAAAATTTGTTAATACTACAAAGGGTTCGGTTCGAAATTCCTAGCACTTGAAGAAGGCCGGTGCGTACAACGACCGAAACATCGTACAGATGGCAACAAAAATGAGGACAATAGTCCGAGTAATGTAAATACTGGGAAATTATATATTTAAAGTAAGGAAACGAAATACAACGAATTTCAGTTATAATAATACATCGACAGAAATATTCTAAATAATGACTGTTGCCAAATTCACCACCATTAAAACTTTATGTATCAAAAAACTGGTTGTTAGATGGGCGACAAATTTAAACAAATCCAATGTGACGCATCTCCAATTTCGAAAGGACTTCTTCAGAATAGGTTATATTTTCATAGATGGGAACTTATAATTTTCTATATTTCTGAGACGAGGTAGTATTTACAGTATTTACATTATTCTGTCTATTGTCCTCATCTTTGTTGCCATTTGTATGACGTTAAATAATAGATCATTCTATTTGTCTATATTTCTGAGACGAGGTAGTATTTACAGTATTTACATTATTCGGAATATTGTCCTCATATTTGTTGCCATTTTTATGATGTTTAATAATAGTTCATTCTATTTGTCTATATTTCTGAGACGAGGTAGTATTTACAGTATTTGCATTATTCTGTCTATTGTCCTCATCTTTGTTGCCATTTGTATGACGTTAAATAATAGATCATTCTATTTGTCTATATTTCTGAGACGAGGTAGTATTTACAGTATTTACATTATTCGGAATATTGTCCTCATCTTTGTTGACATTTGTACAACTTTTAATAATAGATCATTCTATTTGCCTATATTTCTGAGATGAGGTAGTATTTACAGTATTTACTTTATTCGGACTATGGTTTGAACTCACAACTTTATGAGTTCAATACCAGGCTACAACAGTGGTGAACAAGTAACTTGCAGGATTAGAGGATGATAACTCACGACTTCCAATCGAGGCTTCAAGAAAGGAATGAAGATGATATACCCCAGTGATTGCACTAATTTGAGAGGAACGCTAAAGTGACAGAAACGTTTACATTTAAATTTAAAGATTAAATTTTTTGGCATCCTGCGTAGTAAGATTGATTGCTTGTTTAATCGTGACGATTTTGAAATTCATTTGGCACAAGTGAAGAACATCGAAATTAGATAGTCGATAGTTTACAGATATTTGTCACAGAACCATCATTTTAGATCCACATATATATATATATATATATATATATATATATATATATATATATTTTACTTGGTGAAAAGACTCAGGTCCGGCTCTGCAAGATCAAAACCTTCCGTTTCTGTCTTTCATCCAGATGCTCTTAAACGTTACCTTTACCAACATCATCTTTATTAGCACGTTGCGGATATTGGCCATGCAGTGGTTTGTCTTGCCAGCGTCTTTCATCGGGTCAAGAGCTTTATTATTTTCGTTAGAAATGTCGAGGAAAATATCATACTTAATTGTTATGGTGCCTTATCTACACTGGAATGAACTCTTCCTTCTTCATAAATACTAACAGGCAAGATTTCCTGGAAGGCAGTCGAGACGCAAGCTGATAGTTCGGACGGACATTTCTATCAGCTGTTTGATAACATTTTTATTTTGTATATATGTTCTGTTATTCGAATACACTGGGTCAACCTACCTTCTTGTTTTCGTGTCTTTCATCCTGGCCCAAACATGACAAAATACTATCTATCTATCTATCTATCTATCTATCTATCTATCTATCTATCTATCTATTTTCATTCTGTTAAAATCTATCTATCTATCTATTTTCATTCTGTTAAAATCTATCTATCTATCTATCTATCTATCTATCTATCTATCTATCTATCTCTTTTCATTCTGTTCGTATCTATCTATCTATCTATCTATCTATCTATCTATCTATCTATCAATTATGGTGCCCTGTCTACATTAGAATGAATCCTCCCTCTTTCATAAATACTAAACGGCGACACTTCCTGGTAGGCAGTCAAGACGCAGTATAACTTGACAGTTTTTACGGACATTTCTATCTACTGACTAATCAGTTAGTTAAGTGCCATACGTAAAACACGCTTGGGCGATCATGTCTCGAAAGAGACATGACTGACTGGGCAGAATATTGTCCCGCAGTAGGTTGCCATTGCTTTCTGCAGTAGAGAGGTTGCCAGCCAAGGCTATAGAACCCAATCTGTCCTGTTATTTAAACCATAACTAGAAGGAAGAAACGAATTAATACCTTTCTCAAGGAGATTTGCGCGTAAGTGAATGCAATGAATTCAACTGGAATACGAACTCAGCTCCCCGATTTCTCGTTCCGCGCCGATAACCTCTGCACCACAACACACGTCCTGACTAATAACAATCTTATTTTGTATATACGAGTAGGTTCTGTTATTCGAATCTACCTACTTGTTTTCGTATCTTTTCTTCCTGACCCTAACAGGTCACAACAGTATGAATATGGATACAAAATGCAGGTTTTGTGACAAATATCGGGAAACTATAGACCATTTAATCTCAGGATCTTCTGTACTTGCGCCAAATGAATACAAAAATTGTCACGACAATGAGAGGTAAAATTTAAAATAGACAATGTGTAAGCGCTTTGGAAAAGATATTAACAAACTTTAGTATTATCATCATCTAGCACCTGCTGCTGAAATGGAAGGCATCACAGAACTATGAGATTATACACTTGTTCCAGACAGGAAGATTGAAGCCAATATGCCAGACATCATTGTTAACAACCGAAAAGAAAAAATTTAAAACAAGAATAGTACCTGTGAGATTTGAAAAAGAAATCACTCGACCTGCGGTCGAGAGCGAGGGAAACTTTATTCGGCCCCAAATCATTTTACTCGACCGACTCCATTTCCTTAATAGTCACCTTAAGTAAACATAACGTGAATCGCTGACGGAAAACAAAAAATGAAATTTTAATTAAAATTATGAACGTGTTAAAAAGGATTTAAATTTTTTCCTAAAAATAATAACAACAAAATTTGATCTTTCCTCCAAATAATAACATAAATATTCTGATGATAAAACTTTGTTTTTATTATGTTTAAGCTCTTTTAACATCATGATATGCTGCTTTTTCTTGTTTTTTTTTTGTTTTGTTTTTTTGGCAATTGAGTGGAGGTACCTAAATTCGTAGTTTCTTTTTACTGTTTGACTACAAACTCCATCTAGATGATTAAAAAAATAACAAATCTGATTTTCTCAACGATACAAAAAATATGAAATGTAGCCATAATAACACATCACAACCTGCGTTAGGTCTTCCTGCAGACTTGGTAGTTAGGGTGACCACAGCAGAAATTTATAATGAAAAATGACATAATAATAATCACCATTCTCATTGTAGTTAGAGACTGACTGAAAAAGGTTTTGATATACTCATTGAAGTCATTCCCTATTTCTGACTTCGACAATCCGAAAAAAATATCCACTAGTACGGCTCAAGCAGTGATGAGTTTTACAAAATACGTGTTATCTTAATTTTTTTAATAAAATTTATTTCTAATTATTTTATAATCATTTTATCCCGAGCAAGGCAGGACAGCCACTAATGTGCAGTAGATTAAAGTACAAGAAAAAAAGTTGCAGGGGATGTCGATTAAATGATATGAGAAGAATTTATAACGGTGCACGATCGAGATGCCAAGTCAGGATCGATTATATTGCTGATCCTTATTTTGGATTTTGTCGAGAACCTTAAGATGAATAGCCTGAGCACGACAAGAGATATATCAACAGTATTCAATGCGCAGACTAATGGTAGATTTATAAATGCGTAAAATGTATTTTAACGAGAAAAACTTCCTTACCCGACACAATGACCCAAAAGCAGTAGAAAAAAATCAGTGGAAAATGCGATGAAGTTTTTCCTACCCTTAAGACTCCGATATCGACCCGAAAGGGAATGTGTGTAGAACAGAAATTGAAGACAATGCTATTAGCAGTAGTAGTTATAGTAGTAGCACCATAGTAGTAATGAAAATAATAATTCCAAATGGAGTTGGAACCATTGGTTTTCCTGGAAAAGTAGTTGACATTTTCATTGAACGGATTCCTGGTAGCGTATGCCATAAAAAATTAAATAATTGTATTTACAAAGGCAGCTCAAATATTACGATGATATTAATCTACGTAAATGATTATATTAGAGGCTTTGTGATTATATTAAAGGCTTTCTGATGGAAATTGTAAATTAGGATTACTGGACGATGTCATAAAGCCATTTACGACCTTAGGTCTCTGACTAACGCACAGGCGTAAATCAAAGAAAACAATAATAATAATAATAAATTGAAAACAAGAATGGTAACAGTAGGTGCACTTGGAATTATGAAAAATTGGAACATAACAACACATTGAAAGAATCTTTGGAAATCTTTAAGAGGGTAAATTTTTTATTTGTTCCCCGAAGGCCTTTACCCCTTCAAATCTATACAAAACATCCTTATTTCTGTGCAAATGTAAATGCTGAAATCAAATCGATAATTGTTTATTGACGAAACCTAAATTTTTTCACATTAACGACCAGAAAAATATCGAATTTCTTGTCGCTGTTTATCTCCCCCCGTAACCACGCTTCAAAAATGTTATTCACTGCAGAATGACTTCACGCGTAGTTTGCCGATTTTTCGGCCTTTTTACTTCCTTTTTGCACTTACTACGCGAAAATTGAGTTCCGAAACCAAACAAATCGTGGAGTAATTCCTCAAAGGAAGTAAATAGGCTGAAATAGATATCCTCAAGTCATTCAGCGGTGAATTAGATATGAGAACGGTGGCAAGGGGTGAGATATAGTCCGATTTTTTTTTGGTCGATAACATGAAAAAAGGTAGGTTTCTTCAATAAACAATTATCGATTTGAGTTGAGCATATACATTTGCACGGAATTAAGGATGTTTTGGAAAGATTTGATGGGGGTAAAGGCCTTCGGGGAACAAATAAAAAATTTACCTTTAAGAGATATATAAAAAATGGTTTTGCTAAGTGCAGGCCACACACTAAGGGGAATGTTGTCTATGTAACGCTAGGGATGTTAGGGGAGATAGAAAAAATCGAATGTAACCATAACAACACACCTGCCTTAGGTCTTTTCGCAGACTTGGTAAGTAGTGTGGCCATAGCGGAAATCGATTTATGATAAAAATGAAATAATAATAATAATAATAATAATTTATTGAAGGGGTTCCTTAAAGAAATGCAAAAAAATTCTATTCACAAGTATAGCTTGCACATTACGAAGACTTTTTTTTAATCATATCACCCCGAGCAAGGCGGTAACGAAAAGTTTGGATTGGAAAAGAGAAAGCCGGAAACCACATCCTAAACAGGGAACAAGGGATGAGCCTCTTCACCTGTTCAATAGACGTGGGTGGAGTATGAACCGGGCGATAGTTTAGTCTATCTACTCCAATTGAAAAAAAAAAAAAGAAAAAGGAGTGAAAAGATTTTAAAAGAGAAAGCCGGGAACCACATCCTAAACAGGGAACAAGGGATGAGCCTCTTCACCTGTTCAATAGACGTGGGTGGAGAGCTGTGTAGAATATGTGTGATTGCATGTGTTTTGTTTTTGGTTTGATTTCTTTTTAAATAAGTCAGTCAGCTAAGTGTCATTCACGTTTGGGCAGAAGATTTCCCCGAAGTAGGTTGCCATTACTTTTTATGTTAGATTGCTTACCAACCAAGGCTATAGAAATCAGTCTTTTCATCCAAGACTAGGTAGAAGATTTTCCTGCAGTAGGTTACCATTAATTCTGCTGTATACTGATTGCCAGCAAAGGCTATAGAACACAATACGTCCTGTTATTTAACCCATAGCTAGAGGGGGAATTAACGGATTCATACCTTTCCCAATGGCATTTTTGAGTATGTGAATGTTATACCGGAATTCGAAATCGGCTCTCCCATTTCTCATTCCGAGACGATATCCACTGCATCACAACGCATATTTTAAATAACCAGCATAAAATATCATGAAACCATTTCTGATCTAAGATCCTCAGTTGGTATTCATATTAAGAATTTAGATGTTTAGACGCCGTTTGCTTTGGAAGTAAGATCTGTAAACCTCAAAAACATTGTCGATACAGTCTAATAATTCGGCATTTTCCGAATAATGAAACGCTTGCCGTTCTAGAATTCGCTACCCACTTTCGAAGAACGATAACACTAATTATCGCATTCCTCTCTGGCGAGGAAAAAAGGAGAAAAAGAAACCCACGCTAGTTCTTCAATTCAATTTGTCATACAAATTCCCCGGTGGCAGCAAATTAAGAACCCTTTCTCAATCAAATCCATGAAAAGTATATTTGGAAATCTAGTTCGTAGAAAGAAATATTTAACACTTGTAAAATATTTTCTTAGTATAATGCAGATGCTCTCGATTAGTTTAAATTTTCAATTTGCGATGGTTTCAAGATATATATTGAAATTGTTGATTGAATACTGCTGCCACATCTGGTCAGGTGCCCGTGCTATTCACCTCAGGGTTCTTGCAAAATACCAGCGGAGAATCTTTAATGTGAATGATACCGACTTGGCAGCTCGGTTGCAGTCACATTCTCACCGGCGTAACGTGGCTCCCTTGTGCCTCTTCTACAAATACATTCAAGGTTTCTGCTCCAATCAACTTAGCTCACTGGTGCCCCCTATGTATGAATTTACACGATCTACTAGATTAGCAACTAGGTCCCATCCTTTCACAGTGAAACCGATAAAATGTAACCGCAACTTCTACTCTAATAGCTTCTTTACTCGCACTTCTCGCCTGTGAAATTCCATTCCGAATGCTTACTTCCCCGACAGCTACAATCTCCAAGAATTTAAATGTAAGGTCAATAGTCATTTCCCATCTCACTAACTCGCATCCTTTCTCTCAAGTTCTTTTCTCCATCCACTGCACACCCATCACACCGGTATTCATATCGATCTATTACCTTCCTCCTGACACCCACCTATAACCTACCCCTCTTTCTCATCCCTTTTACCTATGTAACCCCCTGAGCAACAGTGGCAATAATACTGCCTTGCTTGGGGTGAAATGATTAAAAAAAAGATCAGAATATGATAAAGCTGATATGCTTTCTATAGCAATTACACTATAGCACAAAATCTTGTCGTCCTGAGTAGGACCATTGAACTACAGCCAACAGTAAGGACACGAGCGTAGAACAACCTCTTGATTTTTATTGTTCCCATGTTCAACTTGACCTTGTGTGGTAGCAGCTTTGAGGAGTTCCAGCTATAGGCAAATAATTAACTTCTTCCATGCGCCCTGTCCCTTCAGGACGTAGGCAATCATAGCTTTCCACGTCTCCCTATCCCTGGTGGCTCTTAGCACGCTTTCTCCTGTTACAGCATGCAACCTCCGTTGTCATCCACTAGCTCAAGCCCATAAATCTAGAATATACATGTATAGAAACTAGCAGAGCCACAAAATGAGGGATCAGTATATATATATTAATTATAATATAGAATTGGTCCCTCACTTTATAGCCACATTTTAATTCCTTATAAACCGTTGGCAGATATATTCTTCTTCTATGTGCACTGTCCCTTCAGGATGTGGGCGATCATGGCTTTCCACATCTCCCTATCCATGGTGGCTCTTAGCACACATTCTCCTATTACACAATGCAACCCTTGTTCAATCATCCACCTGATTCTTCTTCTTCTATGTGCCCTGTCCCTACTGGCAATCATGGCTTTTCACGTTTCCCTATCTCTGGTGGCTCTGAGCATACTTTCTCCTGTCACACCATGCAACCCTCGCTCAGCTGTCTTTTCCTGATTCTCAGTATTAATTTTCATTCAGTTTCCTTCGTTTCCAAGACCTCATCATTGCTCACATGCTCGATCCATGATATTCGCAGCATCCTTCTGTAGAACCATATTTCTGTTGCTTCAAGTAATTCCTTCATCTTTGATGATATTGTTCAGCATTCACTGCAATATTGAAGGACGGACAGCACGTAGCAATTCAGTACTCTCTTCCTTGTTTTTAGCGGAATTGTCCTGTTTCTTAATATCTTACTCAACTTCTGGAATGCTTCCTTCGCCATGCTGATTCGTCTTCGGATCTCTGTGTTATACTTTCCGTCTTCTCTTATAACACTTCCCAGGTATTTAAATTTTCGTACCTGCTTGATTCTAGTATCCCCTTTGTACTGATGACCATGCATTCGGTTTTCTTGCAGTTTATTTCTAGTCCTTTCTCTTCAGCTCCCTTCTGTAGGAGGTCTTGCAGTTTCTTTTCTGTGTCTGCTATCAGCACTGTATCATCTGTGTATCTTAGGTTGTTTAAATTGTGGCCTCCGATTAGGATTCTATGCATAACATCTAGGGTCCTCAAAATATTCTTGCTGTACAAGTTGAACAGATCCGGTGAAAAGACACATCCTTATCTTACGCCCCTTTCTATCTACTCAATTCATTACCTGTCCGTATGCAAGCTGTTTGCTGCCAGTAAAGATTCTTGATTACTCTCAAGTCTTTCCCAAATATGTCCAGGCTGCCGAGCATCTCCATGAATTCTTTGTGGCGCATTTTGTCAAATACCTTCGCATAATCAATAAAGCACAAGTATAAGTCCTTCTTCATTTGTGTTTCTCTTTTAGAGTGCATCCTAATCATAAATATGGCGTCCCTTGTTCCAGTGTCTTTGACGAATGCGCACTGTTCTTGTCCTATCTATGGCCTGATTCTTCTTCTCGCTCTATTCATCAGGATTCAGACGATCAGTTTTATTACATGGCTCATTAAACTGATGTCTTTGTGGCGTTCGCACTCATCTGCTCCTGGCTTCTTAGGTAGTGCTATGAAGATAGAATTACTGAGGTCATCAGGTATTACACCACAATGACTATGCCGTCTGGTCCAACTGCTTTGTTTCTATTTAGTTTGGCTACTGCAGATTCTACTTCAGACTTTAATATTTCCGGTCCGTCCTCATCTTTGCGTATTATTGGTTCTCTCTCTTGTCGTGGAAAAGATCTTTTATATATTCTTCCCATTGTTGGTGTATTTCCTCTTTCTCCAAGTGATTGTTCCGTCTTTAGATTTTATACATCCTGTTGAAGATCAGATTTTTGTCCTGTCAATTCTTTTATTTCCTTATGCATGTCTGCTTTATTATTCCTGCTCAATCTCTCTACTTCTGCACATTTGTCATTGAGCCATTCCTCTTTAGCCTGTCTACATTTTCTTCTTATTTCCTTGTGTAGTTCCCTGTACTCCGTTCCATGCCTTGATATCATTTTCTGCCTCGTTTGCCTCATGTCCAGAATCTCTTCAGTCATCCACTCATTTTTTTCTGCGCCTAATCTCCTTTGGGGCAATGTTGTTTGCTGATGTCACTATTGCTTTCTTTAGCAAATCTCATTTCGAGTGTCCTTTCCCAATTTGTCATCGTATTTGGTTTTCACACTGTTATTGTAATCTTTCTGTACGTTGAGGTCATTCCCGAGTGCGTTGTATATCAGTTTTGGTGATGCACTAGGCTTCTTCAATCTCCGAAGTTTTACTTTTAATTTGCAGATGAGTGGAACGTGGTCGCTTCCACAGTCAACGCCAGTATAGGCTTTGCTTTGAACCACTGCATTTCTGAATCTGCTGTTTATGGTTATGTAGTCTATCTGGTTTCTCGTGTCACCTCCTAGGCTTCTCCATGTTCATAGACATCGTGGGTGTTCTTGAAACCGGGTGTTAGTTATTACCTCGTCATTTGCCATGCACCATTGGACCCATTTCTCTCCTCGTTTTTTGCGGATTCCTAAACCAAAGTTGCCAGTTGTCATATCTTCCCTCTCCTTGCCTACTTTGGCATTCAAATTTTCCATGATGATCCTGATTTCTTGACTTTTACATTGAGCCTTGGCCTTCTCTATAGTGAAGTAAATGAATTATATTTCTTCCTCGGTGCTTTATGTTGTTGGTGCATAGATGACTACAATATGACTGCTACGTTGAACGTCCTCCCTTTCAGTTTGACCAGGAGAACTCTTTCGGAGAACTGGCAGTATCCCAAAATACATTTCTTCATTTCTTTGTCCAGTATTAAGCCGACTTCTTTTTCCATTATCTTTGCCTTCAGAGTATATTATCCTAATCCACCTGATTAGGTCTTTCAGATATGTTATCCGTTGCTTCCCCCTGTCTCACTTTCCCTATATCTGGCTTATTAGTATCAGGTTCTCCAAGCCCTCCTTCCTCATTGCATGCCCCAGCAACTTCAGCTGTCTCTTCCTGATGCTCAGTATTAATTTTCTTTTTATTTCCATCATTTCTAGGACCTCAGCATTGCTCACATGCTCCATCCATAATATTCGCAGCATCCTTCTATAGAACCACATTTCAGTTGCTTAAAGTTTTTCCTTCATCTTTGATGATATTGTCGAGCATTCACTGCCATATTGAAGAACGGATATAACATAGCAATCCAGTACTCTCTTCCTTGTTTATAGCAAAATTGTCATGTTTCTTATACTTTACTCAACTTCTGGAATCCTTCACCATACCAATTCGCCCTCGGACGTCTGTGTCGCACTTTCCGTCTTCTGTTAGAAAACTTCCCAGGTATTTAAATTTTTGTACCTGCTTGATTCTAGGATACTCGACCTGTATTTCGCATATTGGGCTGCCCTTTTTACTGATGATCATGCATTCGGTTTTCTTGCAGTTTATTTCTAGTCCTTTCTTATCACTCTCTTCAGCTACCTTCTTGTAGTTTCCTTTCTGTGTCTGCTATCAGCACTGTATCATATGTGTACCTTAGGTTGTTTAAATTTTGGCTTTGATGACGAATCCAGGTATAACTTCTAGGGTCCTCAAAATATTCTCTCTGTACAAGTTGAACAGATCCAGTGGAAAGACACATCATTGTCTTACGCCCCTTTCTAACTTTGTGTATCTGCTGAATTCGTTAGCTGTCCGTATACAAGCGGTTTGCTGCCAGTTAAAATTCTTCATTACTCTTAAGTCTTTCCCAAATATGTCAAGGCTCCCGAGCATTTCCATCAATTCATTGTGGCGTATTTTGTCAAATGCCTTCGCATAATCAATAAAGCAAAGGTATAGGTTCTTCTTCATTGTATTGCTCTTAATCATAAATATTGCATTACTTGTTCCAGTGTCTTTAGCTAAACCACACTGTTCTTGTCCTGTCTCTGGCCTGATTCTGCTTCTCGCTCTATTCATCAGGATTCGAACGTTCAGTTTTATTATATGGCCATTAGACTGAGGGTTCTGTGGAGTTTGCACTCATTTGATCCTGGCTTCTTAGGTAGTGCTATGAAGATAGACTTGCTGAGGTCATCTGGTATTACCCCACTATTATAAATATAATTTATTATTTCAGCAATTTTCTCGTACCAAATTCTTTCAGGGATATCAACAGCTCTATGACTATGCCCTCTGGTCCAACTGCTTTGTTTCTATTCAGTTTGGCTACTGCAGATTCCAATTCAGACATTAATATTTCCGGTCCGTCCCCATCTTTGCATATTATTGGTTGCTCACTCTTGTCGTGGAAAAGATATTTTATATATTATTCCCTTCGTTGGAGTATTTCCTCTTTCTCCAAAATGATTGTTCCATCCTTAGATTTTATACATCCTGTTGAAGAGCAGGTTTTTTGTTCTACCAGTTCTTTTATTTCCTTATGCATGTCTGCTTTATTATTCCTGCTCAATCTCTCTACTTCTGCACATTTGTCATTGAGTCATTCCTCTTGAGCCTGTCTACATCTTCTTATTTCCTTGTGTAGTTCTCTATACTCCATTCCATGTCTTGATATCATTTTCTGCCTCCTTTGCATCATGTCCAGAATCTCTTCAGTCATCCACTCATTTTTTTCTGCGCCTAATCTCCTTTGGGACAATGTTGTTTGCTGATGTCACTATTGCTTTCTTTAGCGCATCCCATTTCGAGTGTCATTTCCCAATTTGTCATCGTATTTAGTTTTCACACTGTTATTATAATCTTTCTGTACGTTGAGGTCATTTACGAGTGCGTTGTATATCAGTTTTGGTGATGCACTAGGCTTCTTCAATCTCCGAAGTTTTACTTTTAATTTGCAGATGAGTGGGACGTGGTCGCTTCCACAGTCAACGCCAGTATAGGCTTTGCTTTGAACCACTGCATTTCTGAATCTGCTGTTTATGGTTATGTAGTCTATCTGGTTTCTCGTGTCAATTCCTAGGCTTCTCCATGTCCATAGACGTCGTGGGTGTTCTTGAAACCGGGTGTTAGTTATTACCTTTTATTACAGCATATTTCTAGTCCTGTCTTATCACTCTCTTCAGCTACCTTCTTGTAGTTTCCTTTCTGTGTCTGCTATCAGCACCTGTATCATATGTGTACCTTAGGTTGTTTAACTTTTGGCCTTGATGATGAATCCAGGTATAACTTCTAGGGTCCTCAAAATATTCTCTCTGTACAAGTTGAACAGATCCAGTGAAAAGACACATCATTGTCTTACGCTCCTTTCTAACTTTGTGTATCTGCTGAATTCGTTAGCTGTCCGTATACAAGCGGGTTGCAGCCTGTTAACATTCTTAATTACTTTTAAGTATTTCCCATATATGTCAAGGCTGCCGAGCATCTCCAATTTTTCTGGTGTATTCTGTATGCAAGTATAAAGACACATATGTTATTAGTCAAAACACCAACAATAATTTTTTTGAAAGAAATTAAATGCAGTATATTTAACTCTCGACAAAAAAAACTCTTTCCAAATATAGGTCACTAAAACCTGATCTACAAATAGATGTTTTACAAAGAATATATATTCTCTTCATATGAACCTTCCCTAAAAAAATTTGGCTTTAAATAACCCATTGAATCGTAGCGAGTCACGATACAGTCAGTCAGTTAAGTGCCATACGCGATACACGCTTTGGTCGATCATGTCTCGAAAGAAACATGACTGACTGGACAGAAGCTTGGTTATATATTTGACTCCCAATAAAAACCTTGTTTACAAAAATAGGTCACTGAAACCTGATCTACAAATTGATTTCTTACAAAGAATATATATTCTCTTCATATGAACCTTCCTTTAAAAAAAATTGGCTTTAAATAACCCATTGAATCGTAGCGAGTCACGATTCAGTCAGTCAGTTAAGTGTCATACGTGATACACGCTTTGGTCGATCATGTCTCGAAAGCGACATGACTGACTGGGCAAAAGATTGGTTATCCCGTAGTAGGTTGCCATTACTTTCTGCGGTAGACTGGTGGCCAGCCAAGGCTATAGGACCCAATTTGTCCTATTATTTAACCTACAACTGGAGGGAAGAATGGGATTAATACCTTTCCAAAGAGTATTTGTGCGTAAGTGAATGCAAGGAGTTCAACCAGAATTCGAACTCGGCTCCCCGATTTGTCGTTCCCAGTCACTATCCACTGCACCACAACGCGCATCCAGCCAAACTAGACAGTCAGTTAAGTACCATACGTGAAACACGCTTGGGCGATCATGTCTTGAAAAAGACATGATTGATTGGGCAGAATATTATCCCGCAGTAGGTTGCCATTGCTTTCTGCGGTAGACTGGTTGCCAGTCAAGGCTTTAGAACCCAATCTGTTCTATTATTTAACCCATAACTGAAGGGAAGAGACGGATTAATACCTTTCCCAAGTGTATTTGTGCGTAAGTGAATGCAAGGAATTCAACTGGAATTCGAACTCGGCTCCCCGATTTGTCGTTCCGAGCCGATATCCACTGCACCACAACGCGCATCCCGCCAAATTATTCCGCCGCTTAAATTCATAAAGCATAGATACCATAGAGGAAAGTGATTTTTATTTGTCATAATTTAGCACGACGCCAAAAGTGGGGATAATGAAAGGGAGGATGATCTTCAATCGCTTTTATTTTAAATGTAGCGAGCCACGATCATTGAACCAAATATACCACAGTATTTCTTACACCAAAAATACATTCTTACTTACAATTCATTTACAGCAATCATAATACCTCAAAAGTCTCTGAAGCCATAACTAGTTCCCATGTGTACAATTTCTCTATGGAGAGTGGGGAATATAAATAACAATATTTGGAAACAAAACCCTGAGAATATTTACAATGAATACAATTAGGTACCTCCAGTGGAAACCAATCATTTTCGATATCTAACTTTTAAACTGAATTTTTAAAAATGATAAGGTTTTCTTGAAACTTTTATTTTAGTTTTAATTGAAAGCAGACTGGCAACTGGGTCCCACCCATTCACAGTCAGGTTAGCCAAATGCAGACGACAGTTCTACTCCTGCAGCTTATTCTCTCGCACTTCCCGCCTGTGGAACTCACACCCGTATTCTTGCTTTCCTGACGGCTACAACCTCCGGAAATTTAAATGCAAAGTCAATACTCATCTACTAACCACTGGACTCTAGCTCTCTCCCCACCCCTGTATAACCTTCCCTTTTTCTTCACCTATGTATCTGTCATCGCACCTGCTTTCTATTGTTCCTTTCTAACTAGTTTGTACTCCTCACTCTTTTCTAATTAATCTTTTTACATTTATGTAGCCCCCTGCACATCAGTGGCGTTTCCGCTCGGGGTGACATGATTAAAAAAAAAAAGCTAACTGATTAAATATACTATTTCCAGTAAGCAAAATAATCTCTGGTTTATTTCAAACGGAAATTATATTGATTGGAATATAAAAGTTTGAGATTTTTTTCAATTTTTGAATTTTGCCGCCATTTTTGAGCGATCGACACATTTGCAAACAAAAAATAATTCTCGGTTGTAAAAATATTGCAAAAATAAAATATACATCTGTGACACATTATTTTTAAAAAATTAGCAAATTTTAGGATAAATTAATTTGATTTAAACAAGTATTACTTATTTATAGCGTGAAATTTAGCAATTTAAAATAAGACTCTCCATAATGACTCTCCACGACTTCCCATGGTTTTCAGTTCTAAATAATATTTGTCCCTTACTATCCACCCCTATCACTGTTCTGCCATCCATCATTAACTCGTTAAGAATATTGATCATGACTCTCCATCACTTCCTATCCATTTCAGTTCTCAAAAATAATTGTCCCTCACTATCCACCCCAACCACTGTTTTGCCATCAAGCTATCGCTCGTTAAGCATGTTGATTATGACTCCCCACTACTTCCATTACAGATTTACTTTTTGACCTGTTCGCCGAATATCAAGAAGTTGTTGGCATGTTCTTAATTCGAGATGATTGCTACTCCCTAATGAGTCCTGCGTTTAACTAATAAAACTATAGACCTCAACATATAGTAAAATTTATTAAAATTTCATAGATTTACGTAGAGTGGGGGTAACAGAGGTAAAAAAGTATTTCTACCGAGATTTTAAAAAAGTAATAGTTTAAAATATAATATAATTCATTTGTGAGTTGGTACTGAAAGATTCATTAAAATTCGATAATTTTTTGATTTTTGCGAAAATTTCCAAATTGTTTGTCACCAGAAAAAAAGTGGGTGATTTCATCATTATGTTTTCCATTGTAAACAGTCCTAACGTTTTGGCTACCCACTAACAAGATTTTTTTTTTGCCAAAATTTTGAACATATTGGAAGAGATTAGAAAATTTTTAAAAATAATTAAAAATTACTTTGACCTTTCCTTTTAATAATGATATATTTTAATGGAAAATGTTCGTTTTTATTAAGTTTGGGGCCGTTTTTATCGTTTTTATTAAGTTTGGGACCGTTTTTATTTTTACAATGCTTATTTTATTCATACAATGCTTACGTACGACGGTGGAAAAATGACTAAAGCCGGGATGCCAGGCGAAGATTAAATTACATGGAGATTCTTTTTTTTTGGGGGGGGGGGGGATTTTATAAAGAATCTCTAAATATTTATCAGAATCACCACGCTATATACTTATTCAATGATAAGGCTTGGAAATTTGTATGTTTGAGTTTGAGTTTGTTTAATGGCATATCAACCTCTGTAGGTTATTTAATGCCAAAAAAGTAGGGTTTTAAGATATTTTTTTAATGTTAGGTTATGGTGAAAAAGTTGATTTAGATTTTGATAAAAAGAATTTTTTATATTGTTTTTTATTTTAGAAAAATAAAGATGTCTTCTAGTTTTGTATTAAAAAAATATTGCTGGTAATAATTTTTTTCTTCAAAATGTATTATGGCAATATTTTTCCTCCTTCAAAAATGTGTTATGAGAATAATTTTTCCTTCAAACATGTATGGTTGGTAATAGTTTTCCTTCAAAAATGCATATTTTGCTATAAAAGTCTATTTTTATGTATATATTTCTATAAAAGTCTATTTTATACTTTCACAGAGTTTTGACCCCAGTTTTGGGGTTAACTACTTGTCCATAGCTGTGACCCTAACCGATGCTATCACTCCGGGTCAGGGTAGACCTAGAAACAACAGCAATTAAGAGGTGGTTCCATGTTCCTTACAACCTTTCAATCTGAGGCCTTGCTACCGGATGCAGTTTATCGTCATACCCAGGACCAGAAATTTGGATGATAGATTCTGGTAAGAAAATTGTCTAACATGATACAGTGAACCAACCTTTTTCTCGGCAAAACTAGGAATGGATTCAATAAATAAATGTATATTTTCTCAAGAAAGGCGATAGTTCAACAGTGCTGGAAGTGCGAGAAAAATATTCGAGTAGAAGTGGTGGCAGCATTGAACTATTTCAACGGTACAAAGGGTGGGACCCAGATATCAATCTAGTAACATGATTAAATTCACGTGGTCGGGGCACCGGAGAAAAAAAGCTCATCAGAAGAGTTGCCATGGAAATACTAATCGTTTTGTGCCTTTCTTCGAGAACGGGGCCCCACGAGGTGGTCTAATAGTTAGCAAGCGTATCTTGTTAGAATCATTATAACTGAGTAGTGAGTTCGAGTCAAACTTTCGGCCTTGTGCCACATCTAAGCTTAGCTTAGAAAATCATCTTTCTTCGAAAACATATTTATTTGTTAATTAAAACCAGAAAGTTTCTTCTTTAGCTTGTAAATATTAACAGTAGAACACTAACCATGCGTATACAGTACCCATGCTTACGACATATCACGTTGAATACACCGGTTCTCTTTCGATCACCGAAGTTAAGCAATGTGAGCCTGGTCAGTACTTAGATGGGTGACCGATTGGGAATTCCAGGCGCTGTAAGCGTTCAATGACAGATGTGCGTTGTGGTGCAGTAGATATCGGCTTGGAAGGAGAAATCGGTGAGGCGAGTTCGAATTCCAGTTGAGATATAACCCACTACACCCCTCCACTGTTTCCTGTGCATTTGGAACCCTGGCGCAATTTGTAGCGAAATTCATAATCTTGTCAAATAGCTGAATACTTAATGCTTCGCCAGGGCTACCAAGAGTGTTTTTATTGTGACACCAACACTAAATGGGTTGTCTCCAGGCACCATCCCGTTATTTAACTCATAACTGGAGGGAAGTGACGGATTAATACCTTTTCCAAGGGTACCAGTGCTTAAGTGAACGCAGGGTATTCAACTGGAATTCGAACTCGGCTTACCGATTTCTCTTTCCGAGCCGATATCCACTGCACCACAACGCACATCCGTCACTAAACGCTTACAGCAACTGGTATTCCCAAGCGGTCATCCATCTAAGTACTGACTAGGTTCAACGTTGCTTAACTTCGGTGATCAACCGAGAACCGGTGTATTCAACGTGATATGGCCGTAAGCCTTCAAATTCGGGTATGATATACCCATGGTTAGTAATGGTGTAACTTTAGATCATTGTTAGTGTTCTAGGGTTAATGAAATATAATATACAGTGACACGCATAAGTATTGGATACATGTTATTTTCTGTTATAACTCTAATTTATGTTCGCTAGTTTACCTGATATTTGGTAATATCTCGTAAAGTTGTTTTAGTTGTATGCGGAAGGAAAATTAAAAACTCATGGTTGAATCCATTTTTTTATCAAAGTTCCAAATGACCCTATGCAAAAGTATTGGATACATGACACTTTTTTTTCAAATTTCCAATCGAAACTTTATATTTTAAAATACTTTAAATATTCAAATTTTCGTTAGTATTGGAATGTTATCTCTGACCAATCAAAGAAACACGCAGTTGCTTACAAGATAGTGCTACTAATCATCTGACTCTTTGATGTGTATTCTGCAATTCAGGATTAAAAATGGCAAAAACTAAAGAATTATCCAGAGATATGCGAGACAGAATCACTGAACATCACGAAGGTGAACAAAGTTGCCGAAAAATTAGCAAATAAATGAATTTACCACTAAGTACAGTAGGAAATTTCATCAGAAAGTATAAGAAGTATGGCGACGGTACAGCAAAGCTTCCAAGAAATGGAAGACCGGGAAAAATAAATGAGAGGACTTCAAGGTGGATCAGCATCAATGTGCAAAAAAAAACCTTCATTAGTCGTTATGAAATTAAAACTGATCTTGAGGATGCTGGAATGAATGTTAAGTAAGAATACCATTAGCAGAGCTCTATGCCGTACAGGCTTTCATTCAAGATCACCAAGAAAAGTGCCTTTACTGAAAACCAAACATGTCAAAGATCGATTAAAGTTTGTCGAAACTTATGAAAAGAAAGGTATGCCTGTTTGGGAAGACTTTCACGGCTTCTGCTCCGATGAACTTAGACCACTGGTGCCCCCTAAATACGAATTTGCACGAGATACTAGATTGGCAACTAGATCCCACCCTTTTACAGTGAAACCGATAAAATGCAACCGCAACTTCTACTCTAACAGTTTCTTTCCTCGCACTTCCCGACTGTGGAATTCCCTTCCACACGATCGCTTCCCTGACGGCTACAATCCCCAGGAGTTTAAATGTAAGGTCAATAGACACCTCCTAACATACAACCTGCTCCCATTTTATCAAACACTCTTCCCATCTGCCCAACCCTCATCCTCGGTATCCTTACTCATCTGTCACCTTCCTCCTGACATTCCCTATGTCTAACCACTCCTTCTCTTTACCTTGCCCTATGTAGCCCCATGCGCAATAGTGGCAGTGGAATGCCTTGCTTGGGGTGAAATGATTAAAAAAAAAGCTAATCTGGTCGGATGAAACGAAAGTTGAACTATTCGGAATGAACACAGCGGCAAATGTTTTGAGAAAAAATGGCACTGCCTTCAACAAGCACAATATCATCCCTACAGTTAAGTTTGTGAGTGGTTCCATTATGATATGGCGATGCTTTTCATCCAATAGCATTGGCGAGTTACAAGTTATCCATGGTAGAATGAATGGTAGCATGAACAGGGAGATTCTAGAGAAGAACCTTCAGAAATTTGAAACTTCTATAGAACATGGCCGGAATTTCGTGCTTCAACACGACAATGATCCCAAACATACCGCAAAACTTACAAAGGAATGATTTGAAAATAACGGTATTAGTACTCTCAATTTGCCAAGTCAGTCTCATGACTTGAATCCAATTGAGAATTTCTAGAATACTTTGAAGGTTAAAGTTCATAAGTGGAATCCTCAAAATATCAAGCAATTAGAGGAATCACGCAAGGAAGAACGGGGTAAAGTAACGGTGGATCAGTGTGGAAAACTTGTGGCCAGATATAGAAAGCGACTGGAACCAGTGAAACAAAACAGAGGCTACGCAACAAAATATTACATTGATGTATCCAATACTTTTGCATAGTGTAATTTTGAACTTTGATAAAAAAAAATGGATTCAACCATGAGTTTTTAAATTTTCTTCCAGATACAACTAAAACAACTTTACGAGACAAAATGGTGAACATAAACCAGAGTTATAATAGAAAATAACATGTATTCAACACTTATGCGTGTCCCTGTAGATGTTATGATACAAGTCATTAGAATTAACTCATAGCTTGTCGGAGAAAAGTCTGAATCATAACTTTCTTCAGGACGTTTGAGCATAAATGATTTTCGAATTCCAATCCCATATCTATTAAGCGATCCACAACCATACAGTATACCTGGTAATCTTGATATTGCTTAACGGGCTTGAAACAGAGTTTTAACGAGATATGCACTGTACAGCGAGATATTTTGAGGACCCTAGATGACACGCCAGAATTGGTTATTGGAGGCCACAACTTGAACAACATAATGTATGCAGATGATACAGTGCTGATTACAGACACGGAAAGGAAACTACAAGACCTCCTACAGAAGGTAGCAGTGGAGAGTGACAAAAAAGGACTACCAATAAACTTTAAGAAAACTGAATGCATGGTCATCAGCAAAAGGTGCAACCCAAAATGCCAAATACAGGTGGGGGATACCAGAATAAAGCAAGTACACAAATTTAAATACCTAAAATGTGTTTTAACAGGAGATGGAAAGTGTGACACAGAGATCCGAAGGCGAATTGCTATGGCAAAGGACACGTTCCAAAAGCTGAGTAAAGTACTAACACACAGGAGAATTTCACTAGAAACAAAGAAAAGAATGCTGGATTGCTATGTGATGTCAGTTCTTCAATACGACAGTGAATTCTGGACAATATCATCGAAAATGCGGACAAAACTGGAAGCAGCGGAAATGTGGTTCTACAGAAGGATGCTGCGGATATCGTGGACCGAGCATGCAAGCAACGATGAGGTGTTGGAAAGAATGGCAACGAAAAGGAAATTACTACTGAGCATCAGGAAGAGACAACCGAAGTTCCTGGGACACACAATGAGGAAGGAGGGCCTGGAGAACCTGATACTGACTGGCCAAATAGAAGGAAAGAGAGACAGAGGAAGGCAGCGGATAACATATTTGCAGGGCCTGATCAGGTGGATGACGGAACGGGGGTTGCCAGGAGTAACAGGAGCAAACATACTAGGAGCCACAAGGGATAGGGAGACGTGGAGAACCATGATCGCCTACGTCATGAAGGGACAGGGCACATAGAAGAAGAAGAAGCCCGTCAGGCTGCCACACTAGAGTTATTGATAAGTACAGTATACAAGTGGGTGTGCGTTGTAGTGCAGTGGATATCGACTCGGAACCAAAAATCGGGGAGCTGTGTTTGAATTGCCGTTGAATTCCTCGCATTCACATAGGCACAAATACACTTGGAAATATATTAATCCGTCACTTGCCTCCAGTTAGGGGTTAAATAATAAGATAAATTTAGGTTCTATAGCCTTGGCTGGCAACCATTCTACCGCAGAAAGCAATAACAACCTACTGCGGGATAATCTTCTGCCTAGTCAGTCATGTCCCTTTCGAGACATGATCGCCCCAAGCGTGTATCACTCATGGTATTTAACTGACTGAATATAATAGTTGGAATCAAAGTTTTTACTGAGCATAAAGTGGGGGATCTGTTTTCTATTGTTATGAAGTAGTAAACTGATCCCCCATTAATTACTAGTTGTTAATATAATAATATAATCAACTTCTTCTTCCTAGCGCTATGGGTTGAATAGTATGACAGATTGGGTTCTATAGATTTGGTTTGCAACAAGTCTACCGCAGAAAGCAATGATAATCTACTGTATTTAATATTCTGCTCAGTCATTCATGTCTCTTTCGAGACATGATCGCCCAAAGCGTGTATCACGTATGGCACTTAACTAACTGATAGTATAAAAACGCATTATAATTTTTATTGTATTTCGGCTCATGTTTCGTGCTTTGCATTCTCTTCATCAGTAAAATATTTACATCAATTTAATTTATAAGAGCAGTACAGACTAGTAAAAGACAATAATCCTAAATTCCTGTCGACCGTATTTTACTTTACTGTTCGTTATCGGTTAATTCATACAAAACAGTCCAATGTGTGTGTATATTTATAAGAATTATTCTTTTATCTTTCATAAAAGCGAGAAGAGAATCGAATGTCATTGGTTAATTAAAATGATGACCCAGATCACGTGTCGAATGTCGGGAAGTACTTGCAGGATATCCGTTAACCGAAAAGACATCAGCACATGACATTAATACCCAATTAAGCGCATTTAGCAGCAATATGGTGACATCAGCCAACTTGGGTAAATCTGAGCATTTCCGATGAAAACACCAACGACCCGTTTTTAATCTTTTTAATGGTACATCTCTTAAGGGCGTCGATGAGCATGGCTCTCCAGGGTTTCCGTTTAAAATACACACTCTCTCTCTCTCACACACACACACACAAACGTACACACACACACACACACACACACACACACACACACACACATATATATATATTTACACATGAGATAATAGTAAAAAATAAATCTATTGTTCAATCAAAAACTCTGAAATTCAACCACCTGTTAAAAATTATTGTCTATCCATTTAAAAATTGGTCCCACTGTTCATTTTATCCAGACAAAATTAAAAAGTGACAGGTTTAGACACCAAGCCACCCTGCATCCTTTCACGACCCAAATGTTTAAACTCTATGGTTACGTAATTCTCATTTTTGATTGAACAATATTGACACACCTAAAGCTTACCACTCCCTAATTTTGTAAATATTCATGAATTTGTTTTATATTTTCAAAATAAATCATTTTATAAACGATGGTATTAACAAAATTACAATATTAAGCTCTACTCTGTATCGAGCACTCTTTATAAAAATAACTGCTTGAAGAGTGGGTGTTAATCTACATGCTCTTCCACTTTCGTGTAATATATATATATATATATATATATATAATACTGTGCAAAAGTATTAGGACAAGAACCATTTTATCTTTTGTGAGGCATATTGACAGAATGTAAACAATTTAATTAAAGTAATTTTATTTGATTTACTCAACAAATGCTTTAACAGGAAAAGTACTTTTTACCAAATAAATTTAATATTTAGTATAATAGCCTTTTGCTTTGATTACAATCTTTATTGTGTCAGGCATTGACATCACAAGCTTCTTCAATGGTATCTCCTGCCAAGTATCTTGTATTTGTTTCCAAAGTGTGTCTTGCAAAGTAACATTAGATTTATCAATATTTATCCAAAATATCCCATAGATGTTAAATAGAATACTTTCAAAATAACTTGTTTAATAGAAAATAGGAAAAATTAAATACAACTTCTTTTTAATATATTTCTTTTACACCTAGTTTTAAATAATAAATATTTGTTAGTAATTTACTTGGCTTTTCACCCTGTATTTGTATTTCAGTGAGGTTTTGAGGAAAATCACTCCTGTCCTAATATTTTGGACAGTACTGTATATATATTAATAATTTCTCCCCCAAGCAAAGCGGGCGCAGATCTGTCTGCGGATGACTATATATATATATAAACCACCGGCCACAATTATTAAACCACCCCAGTTTCTTTTTAAAGAAATGATGTATTTCAAACTATTTTAGTATTTATTGCTAGGTTGATAATTCTAAATGAAAACAGAATGGTTCTTTTGTGATTATTACTTTGCAAAATTTTACAAGGCAAAGAAGCAAAGATAAACTCATCCGAATCACCCTAAATTAAAACTTCCTGGTCCTGCATAGTGAACCGATCTTATTAACAGCGGATTTAGTTATAGTCATTTTGTAATATAATAATCTGGCCCCACCCAAGAAGGCTGATGAAGCGTGGGTGTTTTCGGTCATTGAAAGCAGCGGATGTCATTTTGACCCTATTTCCGGCAGAGCGGAAATAGCTCAGAGCAAACAGACAGGTGTCTCTGAGAATTTACGTAGGCGTCGTGTAGGCGTCGCGTGATCAAGGCAAAACCGGAAGAAAAGAGTCCCCGGTTTTGGAAGATATATAAAGACTGCGAAAAACACGGATTCGCCAGTCACATTCAGCCTCGACAGAAGTCAGTCTCGGCAGAAGTCAGAGAAGTCGAAGAAGAAGCTAGACGAGTAAGCAGAGAGGTTACACTCCACGTCGAACCCCACGTCGAACCCCACGTCGAACCCCACGTCGTCACCCCTGTCAACCTTGGAAGAGCGCTCCCTCAACTACTCTGTTCACTAGGCCACACGGGCCATCGTTCATTAATAAAAATATCACTGATATATTTTTATATACACCCGTGTCGTGTTTGTTATTTGTCGCTATATAACAATTTTACTTGAGGTCTGCTGATAAGATTAATTCATTTTCCTTGTGTGGTGAATCCGTAACCAAGTCGAGCCGAGAAAACGCCGTTATAAGTGAGATTGGGTGGCTTACTGAAAGAAATGAGCGTACTATTGCGAAGTAATATGAGGTCTATCAATCCGATAGCGGGTATAGGAAAAAGGTCAGTCATATCCAAGGATAATAGAATCATGAGTAGTTTCAAAATAACTTGTTTAACAGAAAATAAGAAAAATTAAATACAACTTAATTTTAATACATTTCTTTTACACCTAGTTTTAAATAATCAATATTTATTAGTAATGTACTTGGCTTCTCACCCTCTATTAGAGTTTCAGTGAAGTTTTTAGGAAAATCACCCCTGTCCTAAGACTTTTGCTCACTACCATTAGTGTGCAAAAGTGTTAGGACAGGGGTGATTTTAAACATTATTTTGATGCCTCTTGAAAGATAAAACAGTTCTTGTCCTAATACTTTTGCACAGTGCTGGATATATACTAGGTGCGATTGGTAAATTGTCGCAATTATTTTTATATAAGTTTGATATCACCCCTGTCCTAACACACTTAAAGTGACATGAATCAGCTCAGTGACAAGCCTTTTACTTGTATTAATTATATATATATATATATATATATATATATATATATATATATATACAGTACTGTGCAAAAGTATTAGGGCAAGAACTATTTTATCTTGTATGAGGCATATTGACAGAAAATAAACAAT
Source organism: Ascarosepion bandense (assembly GCA_037127315.1). Lineage (NCBI taxonomy): Eukaryota > Metazoa > Mollusca > Cephalopoda > Sepiida > Sepiidae > Ascarosepion > Ascarosepion bandense. The sequence goes on from JBBBDQ010001855.1 coordinate 1,185,966, forward strand.
TTAATTAAAGTAATTTGATTTGATTTACTCAACAAATGCTTTAACAAGAAAAAATATTTGTTACAAAATAAATTTAATATTTAGTATAATAGCTTTTTGCTTTGATCACAGCCTTCATTGTCAGGCATTGACATCATAAGCTTCTTCAATGTATCTAATTTTATCTCCTGCCAAGCAGCTTGTATTTGTTCCCAAAGTGTGTCTTGCGAAGTAACATTAGATTTATCATTTTTTTTCATCTAAAATATCCCATAGATGTTCAATAGGGTAGTTTCAAAATAACTTGTTTAATAGAAAATAGGAAAAATTAAATATAACGTCTTTTTAATACATTTCTTTTACACCTAGTTTTAAATAATCAATATTTATTAGCATTTTACTAGGCTTTTCACCCTGTATTTGAATTTCAGTGAGGATTTTAGGAAAATCCCCACCTGTCTTAATACTTTTGCGCACTACCGGTAGTGTGCAAAAGTGTTAGGACATGGATGATTTTAAACTTTATTTTGATGCCTCATAAAAGATAAAATAGTTCTCGTCCTAATACGTTTGCACAGTACTGTATATATTTATATATATGATTTGTCATTGTTGTTCTTGGTTAAGTTAACGTTGTTTCGCTATGATTTCTCAACTGACTTGAATTTAGAGATCCTCATCAGATTGAGACGTTCGTGAGAGTGCCATGCATGGCGTGTAACTCGTGCAGAAACATGTAACCTGTTAGCTCTGTACGACTGCTTTCTCAGATAAACAGATACAAAGGATCGTGTCAGTATTTATAAAAGAGGCACAGGGAAGAAATTGTCTAAAGACGATACACCAGGTCATATTGAAGATTCTTTGGGTTTAATCAATAATGTCTAAATGCAGAGCAAAAGCACCAAACCAGACGTCCGATTCATGGAAGAAAGAATCACAAACAAAGAACAGTGCCAAATCACAGAAACCAAATCACTTAGGACTACCAACAGCTGCAACAGCTAAAATGGTTAGCACATGTAACTTAAAGAGAAAATAATGACATAATCAAGATGTTGACATCCCACAGTATTTCAAACTAAAGGTTAGTAAGAAAGGAAGTGAACTAACAGTTTGTGAACTTTGGAAACCTTCGAATATTGTGGACTGGCGCTACAGAATCCCAAACAAAGAACTGTGCCAAATCACAGAAACCAACATCACTTGAGGACTACCAACAGCACCAATAGCTAAAATAGATAAAATGTTTAATGTGAAGAAAAAATAATGACATAATCAAGATGTTGATATTCTGAACTATTTCAAGAAACGGTTATGAAAAAAAATTGCCATCAATATTGGAAAGAGTGATAACGGTACTGGACTTGAAAAACCTATTTTCTTGAGAATTGTCTGGAGCAAAATATTTGATAAATTTCAACTAAAAGCAGTACTGGTTGCTCGATCAATGAATGCCAAATGTTTTCTTGTAAGGAAATGGTTAATATTATCCTTTCCATTATTTTTAATTTTGTTGTTGACATGGATACTAAGGAAAGTTGTCTTATGTAACTTATGTTTCATCAAATTTGATACATTAATTTCAGTGAAGTGGAATAAAATAGATATGACATGGAAATTGAAGAGAAAACAATATCAAAATCAAGATATCTCACCATATTCTTTCTTTTTTCTTCCTATATTTTTGTCTTTTTCCTCCCTACATTCTTTTTTTAGCCTTATATTATTTTGCTTTTTTCATTATATTCCTTATTTTTATCCCTATTTTTTTGTTTTTTTCTTCCTATATTCCTTCTTTTTGTCCACATATATCTTTTCTCACTATATTCTTCCTTTTTTCTTCCTATATTTTTTGTCTTTTTCCTCCCTATATTCTTTCTTTTTAGCCTTATTTTATATTGCTTTTTGCCTTATATTTCTTATTTTTATCCCTATTTTTTTGTTTTTTCTTCCTATTTTTTTGTTTTTTAATCATTTCACTCCGAGCAAGGCGGAAACGCCACCGATGTGCAGGGGGCTACATAAATGTAAAAAGATTAATTAGAAAAGAGTGAGGAGTACAAACTAGTTAGAAAAGAGCAATAGAAAGCTGAGAAAGCAGGTGCGATGACAGATACATAGGTGGAGAGAAAGGGAAGGTTATACAGGGGTGGGGAGAGAGCTAGAGGCCAGTGGTTAGTAGATGATATTCCTTCTTTTTATCCATATATATTTTGTTTCTTTTCTCACTATATTCTTCTTTTTTCTCTATATATTTTTGTCTTTTTCCTCCTATATTCTTTCTTTTTAGCTTGATATGTTTTTTACTTTTTTCCTTATATTGATTATTTTAATCCCTATATTTTCTCTCCCTCTATTCTTTGTCTTTTCTCTTTATATTCATTCTTTTTATCCATATATTTCTTGTTTTTTCTCTCTATATTCTTTCTTTCTATCCATATATTTCTTGTTTTTTCTCTCTATAATCTTTCTTTCTATCCATATATTTCTTGTTTTTTCTCCGTATATTCTTTCTTTATTTCCCCTATATTCTTTGTCTTTTTTATCCCTTCATTCCTTCTTTTTTACCCTATATTTTTTTGTTTTTTCCTCCTTATATTCTTTCTTTTTAGCCTTATATTTTTTACTTTTTCTCCTTATAGTCCTAATTTTTATATCTATCATTTTTCCTCCGTATACGCCTTCTTTTTATCCCTATTATTTCTTGTTTTTTTCCCTGTATTTTCTTTTTTTTCCCCCTATATTCATTCTTTTTTTCTCACTATATTCTTTGTTTTTTTATCCCTTTATTCCTTCGTTTTCTCCCTGTATTTTTGTCTTCCTATATTTTCTTTTCTCTCTATATTCTTTCTTTTTTTCTTCCTATGACTGGCAACTGGGTCCCACTCATTCACAGTCAGGTTAGCCAAACGCAGACGACAATTCTACTCCTGCAGCTTATTCTCTCGCTTTTCCCGCCTGTGGAACTCACTCCCGTATTCTTGCTTTCCTGGCGGCTACAACCTCCAGAAATTTAAATGCAAAGTCAATACTCATCTACTAACCACTGGACTCTAGCTCTCTCCCCACACCCGTGTAACCTTCCCTTTCTCTCCACCTATGTATCTGTCATCGCACCTGCTTTCTCAGCTTTCTATTGTTCCTTTCTAACTAGTTTGTACTCCTCACTCTTTTCTAATTAATCCTTTTACATTTATGTAGCCCCCTGCACATCAGTGGCGTTTCCGCCTTGCTCGGGGTGAAATGATTAAAAAAATATATATATTCTTTGTCTTTTCTTCCTATATTCTTTTTTTATCCCTATAATTTTTCTCCCTATAATCTTTCTTTTTTTTTTCTCCCTATATTCATTGTCTTTTTTCTCCCTATATTTCTCCTTTTTATCCTTATATTTTTTGTTTTTATCCCTATATTACTTCTTCTTCTCCCTATATTTTATTATATATATTTCTTCTTCTCCCTATATTCTTTGTTTTTTTCCTTATATTACTTTATTTTCCCCCTATAATTTTTTCTGCCTATAATTTTTTCTCCCTATAATTTTTTCTCCCTATAATTTTTCTGCCTATAATCTTTCTTTTTTAACCCTATACTCTTTGTCTTTTTTTCTTTCTATATTTCTTCTTTTTATCCCGATACTTTTTGTTTTTTTTCTCCCTATATTTTCAAGGGGTGAGCCTCTTAACCTGTTCAATAGACGTGGGAGGAGTGTGAACCGGGCCATAGATAGATCTATCTACTCCAAATGAAAAAAAAAAGAAACCAATGTATATATATATATATATATATATGTCCAGCTGGCATTTTTATGGTTTGCGTTCTCAGCTGATCCCTTTATACTTAACTCGCAGATGTATGATGCACCAAAATCATTTTTCACAGTTTTTCTATTTTCAATTTCCAGGTCTTTATATTTTGACAGTTTTTCGAATTTCTTGGTTGCTATGTTACAATCCGCTGGACAAGCCATATCATTTAATATGCAAGTATTTTTATATTGTTTTTTAAAAATAATGTCCGGCCTATTTGTTTCAATTTTTCTGTCATTGTAAGGTGTAATCCTATCTCATATTTCTGTAACCGGTGCTAGGTGATGTTCATACCAGTATTTGTTTACATATTTTCCGTAGTGTTTCCACATGTAAATATTGCCCTATTCTATCGTGACGATTTTTATATTCATTTGGGGCAAGAGTTCGAATTCCAGTTGAATTCCTTTCATTCACTTATGCACAAATAAATACCCTTGGGAAAGGTATTAATCCGTCTCTTAGGGTCCCTATGCTAAATTACTGGAACCTGAAGAAGTCTGGAGCGTACAACGGCCGAAAGTCGTACAAATGGCATCAAAGAATTTTAAAAAATATAGCAATCAGGGATGGATTGATTTATCTTTATATATATATGTTGACAAATGAGTCGATGCAAGTCTGTTTTTAATTTGCACATCACGAGGAACACATTTATTTTAATTTTATTGAGCTGTCTTGAGGAGGAAATCTTTAGAAATACCTATCACTTCTGTGATTTCAGCAATGAATTGTGGTCTCCTGGTGGCTGGCGTGCGTATACACCGCATATATATAACACGCTAAAATTTCCTCAGCCAGACTTAGGTACGAGGCACTCCGACTGACATCAATTCAGTCGAGTTTCGATACCGGCTGGAAGCAAAAACATGTCTAGCCACACTGATAAGCTGTGATACAGCAAAACAGGCTTGTATGTGGATAACTACAAAATTATGCTCTCATTGTTATTGAGATCTCTAGAGGAGAAAATTTCAAAAACCGATACCAATTCTGCAATTTACACATTACTTTTCTGTAATTAATTGAGTTAGCCCGGCAGCTGGCGTGAAGCAAGTGGATGCCTAGACACAATGATGAGCTGTGATACAGAAAAACAAGCTTGTATGTGGATGACTAATATATATATATATATATATATATATATATATATATATATATATATATATATATTAAATCCAAATCATCAGACAGGTAAATGCCAAAAACCCGATCTTAATTAATATTAATTACATTAATATTAAAATTGATCAAGATGGAGGGCTCGATGCAAATATTATATTCTATTTACAGAGCCAAATATAAAAAAATAAAACAAAAATTTCGATAAATAGTAGTATATATATATATATATATATATATATATATATATATATATATTGATGCATGCTTCATTAAATAACATAAACACATTTTGTCGATTTATTTTGTGCAAATTTTTTTCATATCGTCTGATAAGCTTAATAGTATTATCGTTGAAAGAAGAAAGAAAATCACAATAATGATACATGCTTTAATTTAATCCTTTCTGAGCTTTCAGCTTACATCCGCTATTACCAAAGATGAAAATAGTGTTGGTTGTAACGAGCAGTTCACGGACGAACGATAGTAGTAGTCGTCTATTTTGTTTGTATGGAAGATTGACAATACAACTTCGGATCTCCGTATCGCACTTTCCGTTTTCTGTTAGAATTCTTCCCAAGTACTTAAGCTTCTTGAACTGCTTGTCTTTAGCATCCCCCACCTGTTATTGGCAATTTTCGCTCCTCTTTTGAAGGAGACTACCATCACCTTTAAATTTGTTGTTTTTCAATTTTTTTCCTTTTTTTTTTTTAATGCAATCTTATTGATGACACCCTAAACTCTCTGATTGACAAAATATTTAGAAAAATTTCAACATTTAAACAATTTTATAAGGGGCTTAGTTTTTCTTACAACTTTATAGTAAATCGATCCTATGCAATTAACTTTATTGCTTGCGCATATTCAACAAATGAATCCTTTGCGAAATTTTTGAATAAAGCCATTCTTGGAGTTTCCGAGGAAGATGCCATCGTAAGAACTGAAGAAAACTTGAAAAAGACAAAAGCAAGAGTAACAACTCGTCCAAAAACAAAAAATCAAAAAACTCGACCTCAACGCGAGTTGTTCTAAAATGGAGGATTTATTTACTATAACGTTGTACGAGAAACTGAGCCCACCACTAAACTTGTTTAAATATTGAAATTTTTCTAATTTTTTTTTTCATAATCGGAAACTCTATGTAATAATCAACAAGACTGCGCTGAAAATGGTAAAAAAAGAAGAAAAAACCAACAAATTTAAAGGTGGTGGTAGTCTCCTTCAAGTCTGCTCTTCTTTTTAACGATGATCATCCATTCAGTTTTCTTGTAGTTTATTTGTAGTCTTTTCTTCTTTTTTTTTTCAACTACCTTCTGTAGGGGGTCTTCTAATTTCCTTTCCGTGTCTGCTATCAGCACTACCATCTGCATATCTTATATTGTTTAGATTCTTGCTTCCGATTATGAATCCTGGCCTGATTTCTAGGTTCTCTCGGAATAACCTCGCTCGTTGAACAGATCCGGTGAAAAGACACATCTTTGTCTTTTACTCATTTTTTTAAATTTTTGTGTATATGTTGTATTCGTTTCCTGTCTGTATGCAAGCGGTTTGCTGCCAGTAGAGTTTCTCGATTACTCTAATGTCTTTCCCAAATATGTCTATTTTGCTGAGCATTCCTATCAAGTCTTTGTGGCGTAATTTGATGAATGCCTTTGCGTAGTCTATAAAACCCAGATACTCGTCACTCTTCATTAGTATGGCTCTTTCTGATTGCATTCAGAACGGGAGTTGCATGGTGTAACAGGAGAAAGAGTGCTAAGAGCCACCAGTGATAGGGAGACGTGGAAGGCCATGATCGCCTACGTCCTGATAGGACAAGGCACATAAAAGAATAATATATATGCCAACGGTTTATAAGAAATTATAATGTGGGTACAAAATGGGGGATCAATTCCATATTATAATCAATATATAAAGTGATCCCTGATTTTGTGGCCATGCTCATTTCTATACATTTATATTCTAGATTTATGGGCTTGAGTTAATGGATGATAGAAAAGGGGGTTGCATGGTGTAACAGGAGAAAGAGTGCTAAGAGCCACCAGGGATAGGGAAACGTGGAAATCCATGATCGCCTACGTCCTGAAGGGACAGGGCACATAGAAGAAGAATATATATGCCAACAATTTATAAGAAATTATAATATGGGTATAAAATGGGGAATCAATTCTATATTATAATCAATATATAAAGTGAACCCTCATTTTGTAGTTACACTAGTTTTGGTAGATTTATATTCTCGATTTATGGACTTGAGCTAGTGGATGACAGAACGGGGGTTGCATGGTGTAACAAGAAAAGTTTTGCTCAGAGCCACCAGGGAGAGGCGGACGTGGAAGGCCATGATCGCCTACGTCCTGAAGGGTCAGGGCACATAGAAGAAGAATATATATGCCAACGATTTATAAGAAATTATAATATGGGTATAAAATGGGGGATCAATTCTATATCATAATCAATATATAAAGTGAACCCTCATTTTGTAGTTACGCTAGTTTCTGTAGATTTATATTCTCGATTTATGGACTTGAGCTAGTGGATGACAGAACGGGGGTTGCATGGTGTAACAAGAAAAGGTTTGCTCAGAGCCACCAGGGAGAGGCGGACGTGGAAGGCCATGATCGCCTACGTCCTGAAGGGTCAGGGCACATAGAAGAAGAATATATATGCCAACAATTTATAAGAAATTATAATATGGGTATAAAATGGGGGATCAATTCTATATTATAATCAATATATAAAGTGAACCCTCATTTTGTAGTTACGCTAGTTTCTGTAGATTTATATTCTCGACTTATGGACTTGAGCTAGTGGATGACAGAACGGGGGTTGCATGGTGTAACAAGAAAAGGTGTGCTCAGAGCCACCAGGGAGAGGCGGACGTGGAAGGCCATGATCGCCTACGTCCTGAAGGGTCAGGGCACATAGAAGAAGAATATATATGCCAACGATTTATAAGAAATTATAATATGGGTATAAAATGGGGGATCAATTTTATATTATAATCAATATATAAAGTGAACCCTCATTTTGTAGTTACGCTAGTTTCTGTAGATTTATATTCTCGATTTATGGACTTGAGCTAGTGGATGACAGAACGGGGGTTGCATGGTGTAACAAGAAAAGGTTTGCTCAGAGCCACCAGGGAGAGGAGGACGTGGAAGGCCATTATCGCGTACGTCCTGAAGAGTTTCGGATGATGAGTTATGTTATCAGGATTCGGATCAGAATCAGGTTTTGGATGATGAGTTATGTTATGTGACTGATTAAGCTGATTGTTTGTAGTTCACATTCGTTTGCTCTTAATACTCTACTCAGCTTCTGGAATGCATCCTTGTCCATACCAATACACCTTCGAATCCCTTCGTTTGCACCTGGCCCCTTAGGCAGTACCTTTTTCAATTGTAAACTCAAGAATTAATTTACCACCAAATGAATTTGATTTGAATACGTATTGTTTCGTTTCATTTATTCATCGCTTTTGCTTTCTGAAATTTGTTTTCTTCCCATTAACATTTTATTAAATATAAACAGACCTGTATTCACAATCTTTATTCGGAGAAGAAAAAGAACAAAAATGTTTGATTTCTATTTGTTGTAGAGGAACATCCTATCCTACCCCGTAATGGCTATGGTCCAGTCTATAAACTACTTTGACTTGACGCATACGTCACTAGACTGACGATTCTATGACACTGTCAGCGCTCTGCTATCGGGTAGAGAGCGCTCTCTGCTTCCGAGCAGAGAGCACTAACCCAGTCGTTGTTCCGCCGAAGGGTAGAATCACGACTGGGGAAAAATAGACAGATATTTTTTGGCCTGGCTATATGGCCGGAAGAACCCACAATAAATAGACCTTGTGTCACATCTAGCCTTGCGTGGGAAGGTTGGTAAATACAGCATACGTCACTAGACGGACAACGATCGCAGTTGACGGATTTGCGCACTGTCGAGCCCTTTGCCTTCGGGCGGAGAGCGTTGACCAAGTCATGACTACGCCGAAGTTTGGAGTCACGACTGGGGTAAATTAGACAGAAATCTTTGGCTGGGCTATATGGCCCGGGGGATCCCACTTAAAAAGGCCTTGAGTGGGAAGGCGAATAAATATTCATACGTCACTAGACGGAAGTATACGTCACTAGACGGACGAATACGTCATAGGCGTAGACATTTCCTACTTGATTGTTATTCCTGTTACTATTCGTTGATTGTTCTTGTACGTCTATTGGTTTATTGTACTGTTGTATAATAAATCTCTTCTAATCTATCTTCAGAGATAAGTATTATTCTTACACTATTCTTTTCCCTGATATTCCTTCAAGAGATATATCACGATTAATACCTTGTTCAATGAATGAATAAAGACTATATGTTTTCAGGGTGAGTGCCACAAGCCGTCTGAAAATGACATTGACCGACGAGCGGGACTGATGGCACCAGCAGCAGGAAAGTGTTCATTCATACAAATCCAGCCAATTTTAATTTGTTCAATTTGGGCGAAGCAGATGTGTGTAGTGGGGTTGGACATTTAAGCTCTGTTACCATAACGGGGTTCAAACAGAAGACGGCTTTGAAGATATTAGATACGGCAATGATGATGGACGAGCGTAAGAATGAAGATGCCATAAATATTTGGCAATTTTCTTTCTTCATTTCCATTTTCCTTTTTTCTCTTTTTTTCACCCATTTCTTTCTTTCTTTTTTTTTCTCATTATTATATTCATCGAAATTTCTTTTCTTTATTAGTTTCTGACCTTCTTATATTTTTCTTCTTCTTCTTTTTCTTTTTCTTCTTCTTCTTCTTCTTCTTCTTCTTCTTCTATTATTATTATTATTATTATTACTATTGTTCTCATTCTTCATTTTATTCTTCTTCTAATTATTAATTTTCTTCTGTTTCTTCTTCTGTTCTTCTTCTCCTTCTTTTTCTTCTTCTCTTCATCTTCTTGTCTTTCTTCTTCTTTATGACCCACCTCACATCATTGTCTAGAGATCGGAGTGTAGGCAGGATGATTAACGACAAGTAGCCATACGGTTCTTTTAGCTTCAACAGTATTTCAAAGTGGGTTTCTTCTTCTTCTTCTTCTTCTTCTTCTTCTTCTTCTTCTTCTTCTTTATGATAATTTTATGGCCGGCTTTATCTATCCTTATTTTACTTTATTTTATTTTCGTGGTCTTTATTGTTTTCTTTCTTTTTCATCTACAAAAACATTCCAGCCATAATCATTAATTTTCTTCACTTTCATCACCATCATCAACGATCATAATTATCATCATCGACATCACTTTCTTCAAATCACTTTAATATTTTTGTTTCTCCTTCTACTTCTTTTGTGACTATTATGTCCTTTTTCATCATAATTTAATCTCTGCTATGGTCGCACTACCTACCAAGTCTGCGGAAAGACCTAAAGCGGGTCGTGGTGCGTTGTTATGGCCACGTTTCGTTTTTTTTTTATATCTCCCTAACTTTCACAGCTTTACATAGACAAGGTTCTCCTTAGTTAGTCTGCACTTAACAAGATAATTTTTTGTACATATCTTAAGCTGGTGGTGGGGGGGGGGGGGTGCCGGGATTCTTTTAATGTGTCGTTTTCTTCCATTTATTATCATTCCAAGTAAACCTATCACTGGTATGATTCTTGTTTTTAATTTCCACATTTTTTCTAAGTTACAAGCCGCTGGACAAGCCATATCAGTTAATAGGCAAAAATTTTCTTTTTGGTTTTTAACAATAATGTCCGGCCTATTTGCTTCAATTTTTCTGTCTGTGTAGATGGTGTAATCCCATAGAATGATGACATCTCTTTCAGTAACCGGTGCTGGGTGAAGCTCATATCAGTGTTTGTTTACATATTTTCCATAGTGTTTGCATATTGTCCAGTGTAAATATTGCCCTATTCTATCGTGACGATTTTTATATTCATTTGAGGCAAGTACAGAACAGAGTTCGAATTCCAGTTTTTTTTAAATCATATCACCCCAAGCAAGACGATAACGCCACTGATGCGCAGGGGGCTACGTAAAAGGTAAAAAGAATGGAAAAGAGAAAGCCGGAAACCACATCCTAAACAGGAAACAAGGGATGAGTCTCTTCACCTGTTCAATAGATGAGGGTGGAGTGTGAACCGGGCGATAGTTTAGTCTATCTACTCCAATTGAAAAAAATAAAAAAAGAAAAGAGTGAAAAGAATGGAAAAGAGAATACCGGAAACCGCATCCTAAACAGGAAACAAGGGATGAACCTCTTTACCTGTTCAATAGATGTGGGTGGAGTGTGAACCGGGCGATAGTTTAGTCTATCTGCGCCAATGAAAAAAAAAAAACGTTGTTGAATTGCTAAGTTTTAACTTGGTTAAAGTCCAGGCAATGAAATTTCTAAGAAAACAAAATCAATCCTTTGAATTAAGCATGAAAAGTTTTAAAATCAAGCAAAAATTAGGCAAAACGGACAAAAAAAAAGATAATGGCTCACCCAGAAGAGAATTCAACAGTATTCAAGACATTTTAGCTCCAAGCCGAAAACAAAGCTACTGACCTTTGAAAAAAATATTTCTAACTTTTTCGTCAAAGAATGTGGAAATGGGAGACAAGCCCATCGGCCAGCAGAGAAGAGGAAAGTTGAATTCCTTTCATTCACTTACGCACAAATACCCTTGGAAATGGTATTAATCTGTCTCTTCTTTCCAGTTACGTGTTAAATAATAAAATAGATTGAGTTTTATAGCCTTGGTTGCAACCAGTCTACCGTAGAGAGCAATGGTAACCTACTGCGGGATAATCTTCTGCCCAGTCAGTGATGACATGATCGCCCAAAGCGTGTATCACGTACGGCACCTAACTAACTGACAGTACATCCTGAGATTTGATGTTCTATTGTTTCTTGATGACCTGAATTTTGGATCCACATTTTTATGTATAATATTTGCCTGAAAGTTTCTAGTGAAAAGACGTTGGTCTTGCCCTGCAAAAATAAAACCTTCAGTTTCAAACTTTAAATATTTTATTATTACTATGTTGTTATTTTTCATCATATTTCTATTTCTGCTATGGTCGCACTGCCTACCAAGTCTCCGGGAAGACCTAAGGCAGGTCGTGGTGTGTTTTTATGACTCCATTTCATTTTTTTTCTATCTCCCCTAACATCCCTAGCGTTACATAGACAAAGTTCTTTTTACTGTGTGAGCTGAACGAAACAAGACAATTTTTTATATATCCCATAAGCTGGGGTTTCCAGGGATTTTTTTAATGTGCTGTTTGGTTCCATTTTGTTATCATTCCAAGTGAACCCACTATCACTGGCACGATTCTTGTTTTCAACTTCCAAATTTTTTCCTTCCTTTTTTTTTTCTTTTTTGATCAACTAATGAGGAAGGAGAGCCTGGAGAACCTGATACTGACTGGACAGATAGAAGGATGGAGAGACAGAGGAAGGCAGCGGATAACATATTTGCAGGGCCTGATCAGGTGGATGACGGAACAGGAGCAAACATACTAAGAGCCACAAGGGATAGGGAGACGTGGAGATCCATGATCGCCTACGTCCTGAAGGGACAGGGCACAAAGAAGAAGAAGAAGAAGAAGAAGAAGAAGAAGTTGATTTCAGTGTATATGGACTGCTGAGTGGGGATGAAGATTTACGACAAGCACTCATACTTTTCTTCTCCGCTCAAGAGGAATTCATGGAAGGTTTCTTTTTCTATTGCTGCCCCTTATCTCTTCCCCTTCTTCTCCTTCTCCTTCTTCGGTTACTTTTCTTCTTTTGCTTCTTCTTTTCTTCTTCTTCTTCTTCTTCTCTTATTCTTTTCCTCCTTTTCCTTCTTCTTTTCCTTTTCCTTCCTTTTCTCCTTCTTTTTTTTCTTCTTCTTCTCTTTCCTCTTCGTCTTCTACTTCTTCTCCTTCTTTTGCATCTTCTTTTACCGCTTCTTCTTTTACTTTCTTTTTCTTATTCCCTTTTCATCTGCTTCTTCTCTTTCTTATTTGTCTTTTGTTTCTTCTTCTTTTGTTTCTTCCTTTTTTTACTCTTTCTCTTTTATTTCTTCTCCTGCTCCTACGTTCTCTTCTCTTCTTTTTCTTCTTCTTCTCTTTCCTCTTCTTCATTTCTTCTTCTTCTTCTTCTTTCTTCTTCTTCTTCTTTTCTTTCTTCCTCTTCTACTATTCTTCTTCTTCTTTCTTCTTCTTCTTCTTCTTCTTCTTCTTCTTCTTCTTTTCTTTCTTCTTCCTCTTCTTCTTACTGTTACCTTTTCATAACAATATTTCTTTAATTCTCCTCTTCACCGTTTTTTTCTTCATTATTTTCTATTTATTATGTACTTTCTTGTCTCTTTCTTTCAAAAACTTTATTTTATTCGTGCTTTTTTTCCCGCATCTCCATATTCTTTTCTCATTAGAAACAAAGAAACGAGTGCTAGACTGCTATGTGATATCTGTCCTTCTGTATGAAAAAGAATGTTTGACGATCTCATCAAGGATGAAACTAGAGGAAAAAAGATCAATTTACGATCTCGGCTAATAAAATACAACAAGTAAAAAGTTCAAATATCTGGGAAGTATTTTGACAGAGGATGGAAAATGCGACACGGAGATCCAAAGATACATTGCAGAAACTAAGCAGAGTACTGAAAGACAGGAAAATCTAATTAGAAACAAAATTTTTTCGATTATCGATTTTCGATATTTATCGGGGGTGCCTCGTCACAAAACCTAGCTAAGAACACTCGCAGACGCTTATAGTACAACTGTGTAAAATTTCAAGAAAATCCGTTCAGCCGTTTCGAAGTCTATAGGTAACGGATGCACACACACACACACACACACATACATACACACACACACAGACAAATTTCCATTTATAAATAAGTTTAGATTTTCTTTTCTCTTTCTTCTAAAAACTTTATTTTATTCGTGCTTTTTTCCCGCATCTCCATATTCTTTTCTTGCATAGTTTTCATTGTTGTTGTCGTCGTCATCAGTACTTCATTTTTATCTCCGCCATTATTTTTTTTTCTTCTTCCTGTTTATTCTTCTTCTCACTGAAAAACAAGAAAATCTCATTAGAAACAAAGAAAAGAGTGCTAGATTGCTCTGTGATATCTGTCCTTTTGTATGAAAAAGAATATTGGACGATCTCTTCAAGGATGAAGGAGTGGAAAAAAGATCAATTTACGATCTTAGCTAATAAATTAAAACAAGTAAAAAGTTCAAATACCTGGAAAGTACTTTGACAGAGGAGGGAAATTGCGACATGGAGATCCAAAGATGCATTGGTATGGCCAAAGACGCATTTCAGAAGCTAACCAGAGTACTGAAAACAAGAAAATCTCATTAGAAACAAAAAAAAAGAGTGCTGGATTGCTACGTGATATCTGTCCTTCTGTATGGAAGTGAATGCTGAACGATCTCATCAGTGATGAAGGAGAGGCTTGGTGTTGGAAAGAATGCAAACGAAATCAAAACTATCAGGAAGATACAAATGAGGTTCCTGAGACATGTAATGAGGAAGGAGTGCCTGGAGAATTTAATAGAAGGAGAGACAGGGGAAAGCAGCGAGAGACGTACTTGTTAGGCATGAGCAAAAGGATGGAGGAGCGGGGCTCAGAAGAGATACCAAGAGAAAAAATACTGAGAGCGACAAGAGACAGAACCAAGAGGAAGTCCATGATTGTCTACGTCTTGAAAGAGACACGGCATATGAAGAAGATGAAGAAAACTTCTCAAGATATTTTATTACCTCTTTTTTCTAATCATCATCATCAAACCATTATCATCATCTTCATAATTATCATCATCACAATCATTGTCGTCATCGTTCTTCACCATCATCTTCATTGCTACCAGCATCATCATCATTGCTACCAGCATCATCATCATAATTATCAACATCTCCATCAACGGGATCATTTAGAAATTTTCTTTCTTTTTCGCATCATATTTTTATTCGCTTTTTTCTACTGCTCCTCGTCTTCTTTTGCGGCTTTTTCTTTTTCATCATAGTTTTTTTCTTTTTTTTTTTTTTTCGTTTTTCTCTCCACCGTTTCTTTTCCACTTTTTACTGTTTTTTTCTTTTTCTTCTTCTTCTATATTTTCTTCCTTTTCTTCGTTTTTGTTTTCTTCTACTTCTGTTTCTTCTTCTTCTACATATTCTTTTTCTCCATCTTTTATATTTTTCCCGTCTTCTTTTTTTGTTCTACTTCTCTTCTCCTTGTTTCTCTTCATCGTTTTCTTTTCATTTTGCTCCAGTTTTTTATGGGGTTTCTTCTACTTCTTGTTTTTCCTTTTCTATTTCTCTACCTCTTTTAATTCTTCTTTTTATTCTTTTATTCTTTTTCTTCTTATACCTATTCTTTTCCTTCTTGTTTTTCTTCTTCTAATTCTTCCCTTCCTTCTTTTTCGTTTTCTCCTTTTTTCGTATTTTTCTTCATTTTCTTTTTCTTCTACTTCTTTTTCTTTTTTTCTTTTTCTTCTTTTCCTTCTACTTCTTTGTCTTCTACTTCTTTTTCTTTTTCTTCTTTTTCTTTTTCTTCTTTTTCTTTTTTCTTTTTCTTTGTTTTCTTCTACTTCTTTTTTATTTTTTCTTCTTCTTCTTTGTCTTCTACTTCTTTTTTATTTTTTCTTCTTTTTCTTCTACTTCTTCTTTAGCTTCTTTTTCCTTTATTTTTTCTTCTTGTATTTCTACTACTTGTTCTATTTTTTCTTTTTAACTTCTTATTTTTTCTTCCTTTTTTCGTCTTCATTTTTCTTCTGATTCTTCGTCTCCCTTTCTTTTTCTTTTTCTGCTTCTACTTCTTTTTCTTCTTCTTCTGTTTCGTTTTCTTCTACTTCTTTTACTTCTTTTTCTTCTTTTTCTTCTTCTTCTTATATTTTTTCTTCTTCTATTTCATTTTTAACTTCTTTTTCTTCTTCGTTTTCGTCTTTTTTTTGTCTTCTACTTTTTTATTCTTTTTCTTCTTCTACTTCTGTTTCTTTTTTTACTTCTTTTTCTTCTTTCTCTTTTTCTTTTACTTTTTTGTACTTCCTCTTCTACTTCCTCTGCTTCTTTTTTTCTCCTTTTTTCTCCTCTTTTTCTTGTTTCTTTTCATCGCTTTCGTTTCATTTTGCTACTGTTCTTTTCCTTTTTCATCTTTTCTTCTTCTTCTTCTTCATCCAGTTTTAACTTCATTTTTCTTCTTTGAAAATTTGTTCATCATCTATTTTTATTGTACTTACTTTTTCTTTGCATTTCACCTTTTTTTTTTATTTAATACACGACTGCCATTTTTTTTACTTCCGATTTCTCTTCTGATATGCCGTTCATGCAAACTTCTACCAGCAGGGCACAATTTCAGCGCAATTCACAAATTGTTCCCTTCTCTCGATCTTGCTTGCTTCAACTATTTCCAAAACGAATCGCGCCCCCCCAATCTCTGTAAGAATACAGATAACCGCGCCTTTCGTCCTTCTTTTGTCCGCGTCTATTCATTGTCCAAAGCGAACTTGCTTTCTTATTTACATCTTCTTGTTCGGTTTTGTTCCTGCATTCCACCCCCTTTTTTTTCCTTTCTCTTTCTTTTGTGCGACTGTTCCGCATCTTTCACCATTCTTGTCCACCAATTTGTCCATTTGCAATTGTTGCCTCGCCAGGCTTCTGTCAATTCGACGAACCCAGAACCAAAGTCGAATGACCTTTGACCCAGTTGTTGGTTTGGAGGGTAAGTCGATTGAAAACCACGCCACTTTTTAGTCGCCTTTCCCGGCAAATCATTTTCACGTGACTTCTCCCCAATATTCGCAGCTTTCGACAATTTATATCGCTGATGTGCAGAAAACGCTTTTTGGGCTTTTTTTTTTTTTTTTCAGGAAACGAGACAAATGGAATTTTTTGCTGGATTTGGAATTGGATGACAATAAGCTGCTTGTGATTGTTTTATTTTCTTGCATTTTGGGTTTTTTTTACAACTAGATATCTGTCGAGAGGATAGATAAAAAAATTTAGTTTCTGGGCATTCGTTTTACAAAGGATCTATCTCCGACTAGCAATACTCACAGATTAGTTGAGAAAGAGCCCCAGCGACTCTATTTACTGATAGATTTTCAGAATTTTCGATTTTATTTAAAGTAGTTACTGAAAAATCCCTTCTGCTGCTCAGCTAAGAGTGTGCCTGCGTACGACATCACTGTTTGGTATAGCAGTAAATTTGCAGCGGACAAGAAGAGCCCCCAAAATGCTATAGATGTTGCCCATAAAATCATCATCCATTTTCTGTTATATACTCTCCTTAACCTCATAATCTTCACTCCCTAACAACTTCTCTGATGTGCAGGGGGCTACGTAATAGTGAGAAGATTGGAAAAGAGAAAGCCGGAAACCACATCCTAAACAGGGAACAAGGGATGAGCCTCTTAACCTGTTCAATAGACGTGGGTGGAGTGTGAACCGGGCGATAGATAGATCTATCTACTCCAATTGCAAAAAAAAAAAAACAAAGTGAGAAGATTGGAAAAGAGAAAGCCGGAAACCACATCCTAAACAGGGAACAAGGGATGAGCCTCTACACCTGTTCAATAGACGTGGGTGGCGTGTGAACCGGGCGATGGATAGATCTATCTACTCTAATTGAAAAAAAAATTACTAAGTTTTAACTTAGTTAAAGTCGAAACGGCTTTTAGACAACCGAACAATTTAGTATATTTTAGTAAAAGAAACAAACATAGACGGTAGAATAAATTAATAGAAAACATGAGCTTACCACTTGCAGATAACATATTGAAAAAGTTGAAATTTCTATATATTTTTGAATTTTCATTTTTTTCTTCAGGATAATTTCGACGTGTTCTTCAGGAAATGGTTATCCCAATTCTTATACGGTTAGTGGTCTAGCCTGATAATTATAATTTCAAGCATTTCAAGTCAAAGATCAGTTGCCATATATCCTCCTTACCCTCACAATTTCCACATCGTTCTATATCCATCTATCTTTACTTATATTCGATAAAACTCTACTACGAGTAGCTCTTGAGGCTTAAAATGAACATGTAACATAAAAATCTGAATATAAAAATGTCTTTTGCTGCTATTTCGATGTTACCTTTGGATGAGCCCCATTGTTTTAATTACACTATTTTAGACATTTGAATCTACAGTGCACCATTTTGTGAAACAAATCCGTCGTGGATGCCTTCATAGACACTTAAACCTTAACAAATGAAGGGTCAATCTTTATCTATCCACCTTATCCTCATAATCGTCACCTGCTACAAACTCATCTATCATTCAGGTCATACACCTCGTTCATGATAATTATTTTAACAGTAGCCCTCTATCCTAAAGTCGTAACACTTCAAGTGAAAAGTCAATCGTTATCTATCTTCGTTATCCCCCATAAACTTAATTCTCTATAAACTCTTCTATCACCCATATCGCACACCTGCTTCATCATAACTATTTTAACAGCAGCCCCTTATTATGCAACACTTGAAGACACGTGTCAATCCGTATCTCTCTTCTTTATCCTCATAACGTTTACTTCCTATAAGCTTTTCTTTCATCCATATAACTTTTTTTTTAATCATATCACCCCAAGCAAGGCGGTAATGCCACTGAAGCGCAGAAGGTTACGTAAGAATGAAAAGATTGGAAAAGAGAAAGCCGGAATCCACATCCTAAACAGGGAACAAGGGATGAGCCTCTACACCTGTTCAATAGACGTGGGTGGAGTGTGAACCGGGCGATAGCTTAGTCTATCTACTCCAATTGAGGAAAAAAATGAAAGAAAAGAGTGAAAAGATTAGAAAAGAGAAAGCCGGAAACCACATCCTAAACAGGGAACAAGGGATGAGCCTCTACATCAGTTCAATAGACGTGGGTGGAGTGGGAACCGGGCGTTAGTTTAGTCTATCTACTCCAATTGAGGAAAAAAATGCAAGAAAAGAGTGAAAAGATTGGAAAAGAGAAAGCCAGAAACCACATCCTAAACAGGGAACAAGGGATGAGCCTCTACACATGTTCAATAGACGTGGATGGAAAGCCGGAAACAACATCCTAAACAGGGACAAGGGATGAGCCACTTCACCTGTTCAATAATCATGGGTGGAGTGTTAACCGGGCGATAGTTAAGTCTGTTACGAAAAAAAATGTTCAGAATGGTGAGTTAACGAAGTTTTAACTTAGTTAATGTCCAATCAAAGAAATAGAACAAAGGACAGCAAAATAAAAAATAAAAAAAACTTAAAATTAAGTATAAATAAATAGAAAATCATGACTTACTAAAATTTCAAAAAGTCTAACCAACACCTACACATATGCTTACGACCACTTGACAAAAGAAAGAAAAACGTACAAAACTATTTTAACAATAGGTCCCTCCCATACAGAACTTGAAGACAATGGTAATTTTTATTTATTCGCCTTATCCTCAGAGATAGATAGATAGATAGATAGATAGATAGATAGATAGATATCAACAGATTGATATATATATATATATATATAAAGATAGATACATAGATAGATAGATAGATAGATAGATAGATAGATAGATAGATAGATAGATAGATATCAACAGATGAAGATAGACAGATAGATACCAACAGATTGAGATAGATAGACAGATATCAACAGATTGACATCGAAAAATAGATAAATAGTTAGATATCAACGCATTTAGATAGATAGATAGATAGATAGATAGATAGATAGATAGATAGATAGATAGATAGATAGATAGATATCAACGCATTAAGATAGATAGATTGATATCAACAGATTGAGATATTCTTTCATTCATATCACACACTTCGTTCATCATAACTATTTTAATATTATCCGCCTTCCATGCAATCTTGAGCATTTGAAAAGAACGGTCAATATTTATCTATCCTCCTCATCCTCATAATCTTCATTCCCTACATACTCATTTTATCCATATCACACACTTCATTCATCATAACTGTTTTAAGAGTAACTCTTCCTACTATCATCTTAACCAATGGACAATCATTAACTATCCTCCTTGTCCCCATAATATACAATTCTTACCAGATCCATTATTATATATATCAGACGCCTTATTAAGCAATGACTCGCCCAGTCAGTACCTCGATAGGTGGCTGCTTGAGAATACCACTTGCTGAAAGTTTTGATATGCACATAGTGTAATGGATAAAGGCCCGAAATTAGAAATCGGAGTGCCGTGTTCTAGTTTCAGTTATATTTTTTCTAATCGTTTCACCCGAAGTTCGTCATATTCCTTTACGTGGTAATGACCTTTAGATAGATAGATAGATAGATAGATAGATAGATAGATAGATAGATAATCAACAGATTGAGATAGATAGATAGATAGATAGATAGATATGAAATTACTCAGATAGATAGATAGATAGATAGATGAAGATAGACAGATAGATACCAAAAGATTGAGATAGATAGTCAGATATCAACAGATTGACATAGAAAAATAGATAAATAGTTAGATATCAACAGATTAAGATAGATAGATAGATAGATAGAAACAGACTTAGATAGATAGATAGATAGATAGATAGATAGATAGATAGATATGAAATTACTCAGATAGATAGATAGATAGATAGATAGATAGATAGATAGATAGATAGATATGAAATTACTCTGATAGATAGATAGATAGATAGATGAAGATAGACAGATAGATACCAACAGATTGAGATAGATAGTCAGATATCAACAGATTGACATAGAAAAATAGATAAATAGTTAGATATCAACAGATTAAGATAGATAGATAGATAGATAGATAGATAGATAGATAGATAGATAGATAGATATCAACAGATTGAGATAGATAGATAGATAGATAGATAGATATGAAATTACTCAGATAGATAGATAGATAGATAGATAGATAGATGATAGATAGATAGATATCAACAGATTGATATATATATATATATAAAGATAGATAGTAGATAGATAGATAGATATCAACAGATGAAGATAGATAGATACCGACAGATTGAGATAGATATACAGATATCAACAGATTGACATAGAAAAATAGATAAATAGTTAGATATCAACAGATTAAGATAGATAGATAGATAGATAGATAGATAGATAGATAGATAGATAGATAGATAGATAGATATTCATTAATATAATATAACTAAAAACGCCGTTTTTGATTTTTAATTGATTTTTGATTTATTATGAAGATAAAAAATACAGTTGTTTCTCAAAGTAAACCCCAGCGGAATCTTAAAGTATTTACCAACATGTCTTTCGCTACTCAAAATGCACTGACGGTAAATTTCAGGTGGTTTGGTCGAAATGAAATCTGTGAGTGGTGCGAGGATGTCCAATGAAGGTGGTTGTCAAAGGAATCTTTAGTAATTTGTAAATCGAATATCCCAGTGTTTTCCTAGTCAAATCACCATATGGTATCCCTGAGCACCCGCCACACACGAGATCTGGTATTGTCGTGTTGGAACAGTACAACTATATGATTAACCAATGCAGATTCCTTCTACCTTTGCCGGTTAGCTCCGATGCATGTTCTTCATTTAACAGTGCGTCTTCTTCTGAAAGAAAGCAAAAAAGACGAACTCTGACTCGAGAACTTCAGTCATCAACCTGACGAGGGCCTAGAGCGCCGAAAATTCGTTCACAATTTCACTGACAGCTAAGGTCTCGACAACAATCGACAAATAAACAAATAATTCAGAGCAATATTCGGACTGATTATTTCGGCGACTGTTGGGATTTAAATTCCTCCTCTGTTTTGTAAGTTCCGTCTTGTCTGTTATAGTGACTATTGTACTGTTCTGTGTATATCCGTTTAACACCGGATATTGTGCTGAATAACACCGCAGAACACTTTCGCTTTGTATCGTATCCACCTCGGCGATACAACAGTTTGGCAAGCTAACCATAGGCTTGGTTGTTTTGCACATCTCTGACCGCCTCATCAACCATTACATGTGACCAGCCATAGTTGTGTTCATCACAAAAGGACATATTTCTGGATCTGAACTTCTGGAACCATTGCCAATCAGTCAGTTCCCTCAAAGCACTATTCCCAAACTTATTCGGCGACTTGATGCTGCTGCGAGCAGTCAATTAGTTAAGTGCCATACGTGATGCAAACTTGGGTGTTCATGTCTCGAAAGCGACATGACTGACTAGGCAGAAGAATAACCCGCAGTAGGTTGCCATTACTTTTTCAGCCGTAGACTGGTTGTCAACTAAATCTGTTTTATTATTCAACCAATAGCTGTAGAAAAAAAGAGGTGGATTATATTATTATATTAATAAATAGTAATTACTTGGGGATCATTTTACTACTTCATGACAATAAAAAACAGATACCCCACTTTATGCCCAGTAGAAATTTGGATTATGCTTCCAACTATTATATTCAGTCCGTTAAGTACCATACGTGATACACTCTTTGGAGATCATGTCTCAAAAGAAACAGGGAAGAAGATTTTCCCACCCCATGTTGCCATTACTTTCTGAGGTAGACTGGCTGCCAACCACGATTTTTAACCTATATCTCGAGGGAAAAGGTACGGATTAATACATTTCCCAAGGGTAGTTGTGCGTAAGTGAATGCATCGAATTCACCTAGAAATCGAACTCGGCTCTCCGATTTCTCGTTCTGAGCCGATATCCACTGCACCACAAACGCACATCTTGCGAACAAGCCGACTTTAAAGTCAGAAAGAAGATAGGCCCGAACGAAGTGCTTCGGCAACACAGTGTTTCCTCGCCGCTGCTCGAGCTATGACTAATGTGTATGCGCAACGCACCTGCGCTGATCTTGATGAATTGCCTCGACACTCACCGCATTCCGTTTGATATTTAACCCGCTTTTCGCTTTCACTATTCAAATTTCGTTGTTTGTCTAGCTGAAAAAAAAAAGTTCTTTTCTCTCAAATCTCGGGTATTTCGTTCCACTGGCGGATCTATGACAAACAAAATCACACAATTGGTCCTGTTTTCTTCACTTGCAGAACAGAGAAATACGATACACATTAAATGCTAGACTGGATCTTAAAAGGGTGAAGGAAATCTGAGCCAAACCGGAAGTAGAAATTGTTTACTTCACATAATGGCGGAAGAATTTGCAGAGAGAGCTAAGAAATGCAAAAGAGAAAAGCGAAAGAAAAGTGAAGTTATCAAAGAAGAAGCAGAAGTGGAAGAATTTGAGAATAGAAAGAGGAAAAGAAAAGAAAAAGAAAAGAAAATATACGGAATCATTAAATAGTACAATACTATCATTATTTCGACTCATCTTTGTTGCCATTTATACGACGTTTCGGCCCTTGTACGCCTTCTTGTCTGACCTTCTTCAGCTGATAGGAATTTCGAACAAACCCCTTTATTACAATCACTGGGGTACAAGAACTCTACCCCTTTTGCGCCTCTTTTTGATAGCCATGTGTTATCTCCCTCTAATCTAGTAAATTACTTGTTCATTACTGCTCTAGCCTGGTATTGAACACACAACCCTTTTGGTCAGGTCACAGGAACTAACCAACGGCCATGTGTCCTTAAAAATAAGAACAACTGAATTTTTGGGACTTATAGACCTACCGTTCAGTAACCCTTACTGTTAAAGGTTTTCTCTAGTAATTTTGATGTTAATGGTTTTCTCTAGTAATTTTGATGTTAATGGTTTTCTCTAGTAATTTTGATGTTAATGGTTTTCTCTAGTAATTTTGATATTAATGGTTTTCTCTAGTATTTTTTACCAGAGCTGATATTGCAATTTTTTTACACTAATGATTTTATCTGGCACTCCGTACTACTGGTTCCCATACGGTGTTCATCTTTATACTTGGACGGCTTAAGAGATTTTTGTAGCCTAGCCTATGTGCTGATTTCACTTGAAGAAGGCCGGAGCTTACAACGACCGAAACGTCGTACTAATGATTTTATCTGGCACTCCGTACTACTGGTTCCCATACGGTGTTCATCTTTATACTTGGACGGCTTAAGAGATTTTTGTAGCCTAGCCTATGTGCTGATTTCACTTGAAGAAGGCCGGAGCTTACAACGACCGAAACGTCGTACTAATGATTTTATCTGGCACTCCGTACTACTGGTTCCCATACGGTGTTCATCTTTATACTTGGACGGCTTAAGAGATTTTTGTAGCCTAGCCTATGTGCTGATTCCACTTGAAGAAGGCCGGAGCGTACAACGACCGAAACGTCGTACTAATGATTTTATCTGGCACTCCGTACTGCTGGTTCCCATACGGTGTTCATCTTTATACTTGGACGGCTTAAGAGATTTTTGTAGCCTAGCCTATGTGCTGATTTCACTTGAAGAAGGCCGGAGCGTACAACGACCGAAACTTCGTACTAATGATTTTATCTGGCACTCCGTACTACTGGTTCCCATACGGTGTTCATCTTTATACTTGGACGGCTTAAGAGATTTTTGTAGCCTAGCCTATGTGCTGATTCCACTTGAAGAAGGCCGGAGCGTACAACGACCGAAACGTCGTACAAATGGCAACAAAAATGAGGACAATAGACCCAATAATGTAAATACTGTAAATACTACTTCATCTCAGATATATAGACGAATATTAAATCGTTATTATTATTATTATTATTATTATTATTATTATTATTAATTAATAATAATAATAATAATAATAATAATAATAATAATAGTAGTATTATATAATTCTGCTTGTTCCTTCCTTAGTTAATTAGTTACTTAGTTCCTCCGACTGTTACACACTTACTCTCTACACTTGCTTTTCCTTCCCCTCTATCTTTTTACTCTTCTCAGACTTTCTCTCACCTTTGCCAAACGGAAGGGTAGTAAAGAGTGAGAGATTAGGAGGAGAAAGCCTATAGCATTACCGTATCAGTAACACCTTAAGTTGGTGGTTTTAGCAGTTATTGTGTGTGTATATATGTGTGTGTACTGTACAATATAGTAAAAACAGGTAGGTTTGTTGTCGTATCCCGCGACCTAATAACGTAATTTCTGGCCTCTACACCCTTGGCCATTACTCAGTTGTTCTTTTCTGTTTACATTGGACACATGCGCCATGATTTTTCAGTAATAAAAAAAAATTCTTTTTCAAAATCTCTCACAAAATAGCGTACAGTAATTTGGCTGTGGTCTATGCATACGCCGCTTAATATAAGATTAAGGTAAAGTAGGTTCTATCGACATTACTTTTATAGATATTTTAATAAAATTACACTCTCTGTTATCGTTATTTTATTATCCAATACCTTTATGTTTGAAGACGTTACTACCATTTGTAGTCTGACAAAGTAAAATTTTTCCAGGATATCATAATTATCCTTCCGTGGAAATTCCACGGGTTCTGCTAGTTATTATTATTCCTCGGCCTCACTCTTTCGACCGATCTCAAGTGGGATGATTACATTGAATCTATCGCAACATCTACTGCTAAGAAAATTTGGTCGCCGTGCTGAACCAGGAAGTTATGCTCGTCAGAATCCATCCTGCACATTTATAAATCTACTTTTGGTCCATGCATCGAATACTGGTGCCATATCTGGTCTGGTGCTTCTGCTGTTCATGACGGATTTCTCGACAAAGATCCTAAGAACGATCTCTAATGTAACTGGTGCCGATTTGGCTGTTCGCCTTCACCGACAGAATGTGGCTTCCCTTTGTCTTTTCTACATGTATTTTCACAGCTTCTGCTCTGACGAGCTTCATTTACTGGTGTCAAACCCTCATGAATTTACCCGTGCAACTAGATTGGCTGCTAGGTTCCACCCTTTTACCGTGAAAACAGACTAATGTAACCGCCAATTCTACCCACTCGATTTCTTTTCTCGCTCTTTCCGACTTTGGAACGCCCTTTCTCACGCTTTCTTCCCTGATAGGTATAATCCCTGTTTAAATGCGACGTCAACTGCTACCTTATGTCTCCTTGAATTTTACCTCTATCTTACCCTTACTAGAACATCACCTGTACTGATTTCTTCTCTGTCTTCCCTCTGTTATTATTGTAACCCCCTGCGCACCAGTGGCAGTATTGCTTTGCTTGGGGTGAATCGATTACAAAAAGAAAATTATTATTATTATTATTACTATTATTATTATTAACAAAATTATATGATGAAAAAGAAGAAGAAAAAGAAGAACAAGAAGAACAAGAAGAAGAAGAACTAAAAGAGATAATTTTCAGAAGGAAATTAGTAAGCCTACAAATAGATAAGGGGGGGAAAAAAGATGAAGAGAGAAAGGGTAGAAAAGAGGCTGAATTCTTCTTATTCTTCTTCTTCTTATTCTTCTTCTTCTAGGTACCATGTCTCATCAAAACTTAGGCGATCATGGTTCTCCACGCCTCCCTATGTCTGGAGGCTCTTAGCAGGCTTTCTCCTGTTTCCCCACCCAAACCCCACTCTACCAACCACCTGCTCAGGCCCTTCAAATATGTTATCCGATGCTTTTCCCTGTCTAACTTTCCCGCTATCTGACCTGCGAGTATCAAATTCTCTAAGCCTTCCTTCTTCATTACATGTGCCAAGAATTTCAGCTATTTCTTCTTGATGCTCACTATTAATTTCCCTTTTCGTTTCCATCCTTTCCAAAACCTACTCAGGTGCTCGATCCATGATATTCGCAGCATTCTTCTGTAGAACCAGATTTCAGTTGCTTCAAATTTTTCATTCATCTTTGTTGATATTGTCTAGCAATCACTACCATATTGAAGAGCCGACTTCACATAGCAATCCAGTACTTTTTTTTATTCTTTTTTTTTTTTTTTTTTCTAACAAAATTTTCCTGTCTCTTAATACTATGCTCAGCTTCTCGAATGCGTCCTTGGCAATGCCAATTCACCTTCGGATTTCTGTGTCGCACTTTCCATCTTCTGTTAGAACACTTCCCAGGTATTTAAATTTTTGTACTTGCTTGATTTTTTTTTATATCCCCCACCTGTAATTAACACCTGCGTTTGCTGATTACCATACGTAATTAATTTGCAGTCCTTTCTTTTGATTTTCTTCATCTACATTTTTTAGGAGATCTTGTAATTTTCTTTCAGTGTCAGCTATCAGAACTGAATTATAAAACGAGAAGAAGAGGAAGAAAAACAACAACACCACGACAACAGCAATTTGATGAGAAATGAAAAAAGAAGGAAGAAAAAGTTGTGGTTGATAGCAGAAAGGAAAATATATGATCTTTTCCGGTCTAAGAACAGGAAGGAAAAGAAGCAACTAGGTCCCACCCTTTTACAGTAAAACAGATAAGATGTAACCGTAATTTCTACACCAACAGCTTCTTTTCTCGCGCTTCTCGCCTGTGGAATTCCCTTCCACATGTCTGCTTTCCATACAGCTACAATCTCCAGGAGTTTAAATGTAAAGTCAATAGACACCTCCTATCACACTAACTTGCATCTATTCTCTCAAACACTCTACCCATCTACCCAACCCTCATTCTCGGTATCCTTACCCGTCTATCGCCCTCCTTCTGACATTTCCTATAATCACTTTTCCCCTCCTATGTAACCCCCTGTGCAATAGTGGCAGTGGAATGCCTTGCTCGGGGTGAAATGATTAAAAAGAAAAAAGAAAAGGTAGATTTACGCAAAAGAATATTTTGATGATTGAAATATAAGAATAAAAGAGAAAAAATAAATAAAGGGGAAAAGTGATGACTAGAAGGAAGCAAGCAAATAGATTAGAATGGTTTTAGTGTCAGTCTGGTCTTTCGTTAACAACTGTTGAAATGTAACCTGAAAACAAACGGATCGGCGGTTCTAAATGAGTGGCGCTTCATAAAAGCCGAGTCTTGCATGAAACAACGAAGTCGGAATTGTTATGGGCGAAAACCAGCCTAATTATGACGGCATTCGTTGCAATGCGATATTGTTGAGCCGAGAGAAACGGACAAATATGTACAATCTGATATTAGGTTTTTTTTCCGATCGGGTTTCGCACAAATTAACAAACAACGCAATATAAGAAAAGTTATTGGAATATTACACGGCTTACACTGGGGAATGTAAGAAAAACAAAAAGAATTCTCTAAGAGTCTTTCGTATTGGCACGAGCGGGTTCTTGTCCCACCCACTTGCCGAAATCTGACCTACTATCATGATGTCTGTTGTGGTGCAGTGGAACGAGAAACCAAAGAATTGAAATTGAATTCCAGTTGAATTCCTCGCATTCACTTACGCATGAATACACTTAGAAAAAGTATTAATCCGTCTCTTCTCCCCCCATCTATAGGTTAAATAGCAAGACACATTTGGTTCTAGAGCCTTGGTCATTAACCAGTCTACCGCAGAAATCAATCACAACCTACTGAGGGAAAGTTATGCCCAGTCGTTCATGTCTCTTGTGAGACATGATCGCCCAAGCGTGTATCACGTATGACACTTAATTGACTTATCAGAATTTTACGTCTAAGGTTGTAAGGGCTTCATGAAAGAGATTTAATGGTCTGCTTTATCTCATATATATATATATATATATATATATATATATATATATATTATTTATTCATAAATTATAACATGGATATGTTACAATATCACTACAAAAGTAGCCATTTTGTTTCAACACTTTTGTGTCTTTTTAAGTGATGTTATGGTTCTTAAATGAATGGTTTAAAAGTCTGAAAACGAGCGTGGCCCCTTTAATCAGGGAGGCATTATTGTATATGTAATGTGGACCAATCAGAGTGAAGCAACTTCTCATTTGGAAAATATGCGGGCAGGCTTTTGGTGGGTATTGTTATTAATATTTGTTTGAAGTCATATTATTATTATTATTAATTAATACTTATATCTACATTGTTCTTGTTCCTAAAATTATAATTCAATAACAGTATATACTTGTATGTATTTTATGCTGACTACGAGCACACACACACACACACACACACACACACACACACACACATATATATATATATATATATATATATATATATATATATAAAAGGCAATTTGTGAGTCTGTGTGTGACTGTTCCCTATGCACGCCTACATTTTTTAAGCTACGTCATTCAAACTTTCTTGGGACACATATCTAAAAAATTTCTAAACTGAGAGCGTAATAGTTTTTATATTTCTAATTTCAGTAAAACAAAATAAATAATTTTCATTTTTATGTTAAATTCATTTAGTCAACAAAAAATGGAAATATATTACCCCGTAATTTTGAAACAAAAACAAACGCAATGTTGTTTACAATGTCACACAAAACATCAAATCACGTTTACGCAAAACCAAAACAAAGAACAGATTTTTTTAATGGAATTTTTTTAACAATTTTTAAACAACAAATGTTTTATATAATCATTTTTTATATAACCGAGTCCTATTACTCAAATGTTCTCAGTTGCACGGGCAACGACGGGCTGTGATACTAGTATATACATATATATATATATATATATATATATATATATATATATATATAAATTAATAAATAGTGAAGAAAATTATACCAACGTTCAAA
This sequence comes from Ascarosepion bandense, assembly GCA_037127315.1. Taxonomy (NCBI): domain Eukaryota; kingdom Metazoa; phylum Mollusca; class Cephalopoda; order Sepiida; family Sepiidae; genus Ascarosepion; species Ascarosepion bandense. The sequence goes on from JBBBDQ010001855.1 coordinate 1,215,319, forward strand.
GCATTAATTTAAAACAGTGTTCAATATAGAAATAAAGCAATGTATATTTAGTATAAATTTTACTTTAGTACATGTTTACATTACAATTTACTACGAATTGTACATTTTCTTTCGACATTGAAAGAACTATGTCTCATCAGGTAGTTAAAGTTATTTTTAAAAAGAGATGAAAGTTCACGTTTTTATTGGCAAAATTATATATATATATATATATATATATATAAGAAAACTCACCACGTCATTTAAATTGGTTATAAATTAATTATAATTCATTTCAATGAGCTTAATTAGCTCATTTCATCAGACCACACAATATTCCTTCCATCTGGTACGAAAGATTTTACCAGAATAAGCATTTTCTTTAACTGAAGAGAAGGATAAAAAATATAGTAATAAAAATAAGAAGGAAAAGAGAAAAAAGAAAAGAGAGCCAGGACTTAGGCATTGGCGTCAGATCAGCTGGGAGTGTTCAGACCAGTCGTGAAGAGGTTGACCTCTGAAGAAACTTCTAAATTCATGGATACGTGTGTATGTGTGACCTCATAAACTAACCCACCCATATAGAGTAACTTATATCCATATATACATATGCGTACTTTCCCACATCTACTTACAAATGTGACTGTGTTTATGCTTTTGCATACTTACCGACCTACACTTATTTCTGTCTACATACTGATCTTGCGTTCGTATACTCACACATATACATTTCATAAAGACGGGATTTCCGTGCGCATAAATAGTATTATACATATATATATATATATATATATATATATATATATATATATATACAGTACACTAAATCTAAAAATGAGCCACCACCGACCGCGGTTTCACACAACGGATCGTCATGGCCAGGCTAACAATTTAGATGAAAAACGGCAAATATATAGAGCTCAAAAGAAGAAAACTATATATTTGCCGTTTTTTATCTAAATTGTGAGCCTGGCCCTGATGATCCGTTGTGTGAAACCGCGGTCGGTGGTGACTCATTTTTAGATTTAGTGTACTGTATTTTTTGGTCTACTTTCGTACTTTCGTATAGAGCACTTTACTGTGAAGGTTTTCGTCTTGTTTTTTTATTCTTTCAAACAAGCTCTTGACGCATTGTTCTTGTGCTTGGTTTGTTTCTTTTTTTTCTTCCCCTTTACCTAACCTACGAGGTAGTCCCCGTTGGGTTATTGACGATTTAAGTTACTGATAGGTTAGCATCGATTTTTCGGACATTAGTCTATAATAATTAGTGCTGCTTTATTGTAATTACATATATATATATATATATATATATATATATATATATATATAATTATGCTGGTAATTCTCACACATACTCCCAAATTACGCCTATATTTTCATATTTCCATACATCCTCGCATCCATACATATATATACGCATAAATATGTTCTTCATACCTACATTTATTTCTTTATATCCACATACAATTAATCTTGTTGGATTATCCTCACCGTTTACGGACTGGATATCTATACCTATATATATTTATATATATATATATATATATATATATATATATTTGACTTACCCTTGTAAATACGTAATTTTATACCGTACACTAGATTTCTATCAATTTTAGTTGCACGGAATTTTTTTTTAAATTCCTAATCAACTTGGACATTGATTCACGCACAAAAATGACACAACACGATTATTCGTAAAAAGTCCTCAGGTGTTTATTAACAAAAAATTCTTTTGCTCATATCAGTATAATTATAGAGAGGTAATACCACAGAAATTGATAATAACCGCTGGCATTGAAAGAAATTTATTGGTTATCATTTGAGATTAAATTTCGACTTCCTAGTATTTTCAGCCAATCAGAATAGACTTAAAAGAAATCAATTGAAGTTCGCTGAAAAAGAATTAGCAGATGACATAGGTTGTAATTGTTGGAATCTTTCTGCATAGTGTCCATATATATAATCTTTGTTAGATAAAGAAGAGAAAATAGAAAAAATACTATATATATATATATATATATATATATATATATATAATAATTTCGAACATGTTTAAATTACAATCTACTAGAAAGTGTACAATTTTGTATCGACATTGAAAAACAATGTCTCATCGGATAGTAAACGCTATTTCTGTTTTCTTATTTCTTTCTCTTTGTTAAATTCAGACGTCGGGTCATCAAAGGTTGTATATGACTATATTTATTTCCTACTTTAAACCTTGCGACTTTCTTTGAGTCTTTCGTCATGTCTCTTTAGTTCTTTTTCTTTCTCTCCCGTTTTCCTCCTTTTGTTTATGTCCCTTTTATGATTCCCCATTCTGGTTTCTCATTTTCTCTATCCACTTTATCTCGCACACACACACACACACACACACACACACACACACACACACACATATATATATATATATATATATATATATATATATATATATATATATATACATACGCTACCCGCAATAATTATTGGGCGACCCCAGTGTCTTTAGAAAATGATGTATTTTATGCGATTTTTTAGTATTTATTGCAAAGTGAATAATTGTAAATGAAAGTAAAATGGTTCTTTTGTTAATACTGCACAATAACATGTGCATCAAATGAATTTAGAAATATTTAATAATTATCTATATTGCAGTTTAATCAATGAAAGAATGAAGAAAATTTAGGGTGATTCGACGAGTTCATTATTGCTTCCTTGTCTTGTAAAATCTTTCAAAGTAATAATAACAAAAGAATCATTCTATTTTCAGTTAGAATTATCCACTTAAAATAGTATGAAATGCATCATTTCTTTAAAAAAACTGGGTGGCCTAATAATTATGGCCGGTAGTATTATGTATATGAGATAATTAGTAATTTTTTTCCTTTTAGATGCATATGCATGGAACACTTTGACTGATAAAGTGTATAATAATGTATGTTTTTAGAGAACCGCTTGTCTGATTAGGTGTATATCGAACGGAAACGTTTGTTAATATATGTGTACATACATATGCACTTATGCAATACATATATACACTTATATTTACTAATGATACGTTCCTACATGCATCAAGACAGACAAGTGTTTTTATAAAATACATGTGCACTATTACACATTTTAACATAGAAAATATTCCTCACATATATTTAAAATTATCCATTGCTTTTATACACGTGACACGTGTATTAATACGAACACACACATATACACATATGTCTGTGTTCACGCGCATGTCTTTGTGTAATATACAGGATAATTTTAACATTAATTCCATATTTTATGTATGATGGACTCTCCCGTCTGGTAGACGGGGTGTCCATTATGTATAAAATATGGAAATGACATTGTAAAAGGTATTAATCCGCCTCTTATTTATCCAGCTATGGGTTAAATAACGTGACAGATTGGCTTTAATGGCCTTGGTTGGCAACCAGTCTGCCTTAGAAAGAAATGGTAACCTACTGCGAGAAAATATCCTGCCTATTCAGTCATGTCTCGAAAGTAAAATGATTGCCCAAACGTATATCACGTATAGCACTTAACTGAATTATATATATATAGTCATCCACAGACAGATCTGTTTCGCTGTATCACAGTTCATCAGTACGGTTAGACAGCCGATTGCCTTTTATCCAGGTTTGAAACCCGACCGAAATGCCGTCAGTCGGCGATTCTACCTCTGAGCTACGGGCGCTCGGTAGAAGGATGCATATTATGTACATTATCATGATACAAGCCCAATAGCTGAGAGTGTTCTAATTCATTGCTGAATGAACGATGCGTAGATACCAGAGTAGCTACTGTTTTTCAAGGTCTACCATTCTTCCAGAGTGCTCAATCAGGGTGTGAGAGCGAAAATATATATATATATATATATATATGTGTGTGTGTGTGTGTGTGTGTGTGTATGTGTGTGTGAAAGGGAACACTCCGAAAGTCCGCTAAGCTTAATTGTGACTTTCACCTGGTGTCGAATAAGTCGTTTGATGTCAGGTGGGAATCTTCAAAGAATCATGCTGAATTGATGTGTTACGACACGTGACACTAAAATCTATTCAACACCTTATAGCACTGGGCCAATCATTTAATAATCTAAACATTACACTAGCTACCTGTCGACTTTTTCCCTTGATTTCTTTGAAAACATAAAATTCTCGAGACATGTCTTCAGCAAGTTCCTTTTCAAGTTGCCAACTGGCATTAAACGTCTTATTTAGAAACTCACTTAAAGTCTTTGTTCTATTTAAAGATTATATATAAATGAAGGTGGTCAACATAATAGTATTTGACTAAACTTCTGAGATGAGGTAGTATTTACACTATTTAATTTGTTCGGTCTATTGTCCTCTTATTTATTGCTATGTTTATGACTTTTCAACCGTTATACGCTTCAGCGTTCTTCAGGTGCAAGGAAATTCGAACCGAATCCTTTTTAAAAATCATAAAGGTGTATCATTCTCATTCCATGTGCGATGTCACTTCTGGTAGCTATGTAGTTATCTCCCTTTAATTTAACTCAGTTATTTGTTCATCATTGCTGTAGTCTGGTATTGAACGCGCAAATCTTTGGGTCAATTCACTGGAATTAACCAACGTCTATATCCTCAAAGACACATGACCCACTGAAATGGGTGCTAAATTCAGAAAAAAAAAACTTTGGTAACCATTTTTCTCAAACATCATTAGCATTAAAAACTTCTTTCTATATCTAAAATATTCACAGCTAAAAACATAAAAAAATAATGAGTCACATATTAACTACCCCTGATTTGCGGTTGGCAAATAACGAGTTAATAAAATTTGTTTATATATATATATATATATATATATATATATATATATATAAACAATAATCAATAATACAAATATCGTACATCAAGAAAACAAAAGCAAACTACAAATTCTTTAGGCAATATTCATTAAAACGCTTAAGCCGTCATGTAATCGAATCAGCTATGAATATTGTAGTAATGTTCTCAAATATCTGTAATAGGAACAGTTTTTTCATGCCTTAACACGTACATGACCATGACATGACAACATAAAAAATTTCCATTTTGGGTAATTTTCACGTTCTAATCAATGCTAGCAATATTGTCAACGTTTATATTTGAAGCAGAAAAAATGTACAGTAATTTTTTAGCAACACAATTTTGCGGTTATTTTCTGTTAACCTAACTTACACCTCAGAAAATGATCTCGGAAAGAGATTGAAGGTACTTGGGTACCTTGAGAATTAATGATAATAACATCTGTTAAAGTTACACCTTTCGAGACATGACTGACTGGGCAGAAGATTATTCCGCAGTAGGTTGCCATTGCTTTCTGCGGTAGACTGGTTGCCAGCGAAAGCCATAGAACCCAATCTGTCCTATTATTTAACCCATAACTAGAGGAAAGAGATGGATTAATACCTTTCCCAAGGGTATCAGTCTCGCGCACAAAAAAGTGACAACCTATTGTGAGAAAATTATTTGCCCAGTCAGTCATAGATCGAAAGAGACATGATTGCCCAATTGTGTATCACTTATAGCAATTAACTGACTGACTGGCTGTTAACATGTTTGAATAACAGAAAGGACTGGACTCAGTAGCCTTGTTTGACAACCAGTCTACTGCAGAAAGAAATGGTAACCTACTAATCAGACATAGACCGAAAGAGACAAGATTGCCCTAGCTTGTATCACGTATAGTAATTAACTGACTAGCTGTTATCATGGTTGAATAACAGAACGGACTGGGCTCAATAGCCTTGTTTGGTAACCAGTCTACTGCAGAGTGAAATGATGACCTACTAATCAGACATAGATCGAAAGAGACATGATTGCCCAAGCCTGTATCGCGTATGGCGACTGAATGTTCGGTTATGTTCTCATAAAAACGCATCTATATTTGTTGCGCAAACGATACTTTGAGAGATTTTACCAAATTAAATTAAGTAGACCTTAGAAATGGGTTTAAGAACATTCCCACAAAAATGCAATTTCAAGAGTGCATTCGTTCCGAAATGAATGGATTCTTTGGAATTTGGTCTTAATCCGATAATTACTTGAATTTTTGTTGATTTTTAAAAGCGTGATTTAGGTTTAAGCATCAAAAGTTAGTACATATGCACCTGATGAAAAAGTGAAAAATAAAATAAATAAATAAATATAGAGTGTGTTTCATTTTCACAGTATAAAAAAAATTTAAACAAAAAAATTAAAATTTAATAAAATAAATAAATAAACTGAATATTGGGGAAATTAAAAACCAATGCTGATACTCATATACGTTCTTTTCGTCATTATCATCATGTACCGTTTACTTTCAGTACGTGGCTGTTCATAGATCTCCACATCTTCCTAACCTTTGTAGTTCTTAGTAAAAAATTTTTAATTTTTTATTTTCTCTTAAACCTTATTTTGACAACAATTTGCATACGATCCTTGAACACCTCCTCTTTCTTCTTGACTTTTTCGATCATGGATCTCCGCACCTTCCTTTTTTTTTTTTGTAGCTCTTAGCGGAATTGGTCTTTTCCCCATTTCTCCTCATTCCTGTTCTACCAACCATTTCCACCCGCTCGTTCTTCGTCTTCTTCTTGTTTCTTTCGAAATTGGGCGAAATGTAAATCAAATTCTACTTCATCAGCTTCTTTTCTCGCACTTCCCGCCTGTGGAATTCCCTTCCATGTACTTGCTTCCCCGACAGCTACAATCTCTAAGAATTTAAATGTAAAGTCAATAGTCATCTCCTATCTCACTAACCTGGATCCTTCCATCCTCTCTCTCATGCTTTTTTCTCCGTTCACTTTACTCTCATCAGTATTCTCATACCTTTCCTCCTATGTTACCCCCTGCACAACAGTGACAGTAAAATGCCTTGCTTGGGGCGATATGTTTATAAATAAAAACATGGACCTCCACATCTTTCTTTCCTTTGTAGCCCTTACTAAAATTTGTCTTTTTTCATTTGTATTTTTCCCATTACAGTATGATTTTCTTTTCACCTTTTTTCCCAGTACCTGTTCGGCTATTCCCTCTCTCTGTCAAACCTTCAATATGTACTTTGAGTTTCAAATTCTCCAAGCCACCTTTCAACAATATGTACCCCTGAACCTTCTCTTTCGGAATCTAAAGTTGCAGATTTTCAACTTGCATTGCCGACGGTGAAGAGCGAACCTCGGGGAACAAGTTGAGTGCGCCCGTGGCCGCCGTTGTCATGTCGTCGCTCTTCCTTCTCTTCCTCGCGATCGCCTGCACCTCTTCTAGCTCAGCATCTAAATGGTGCGGACCCTTCGCCACGACGCTCTCATGCACACGGCCGGCACTGTATGCATTTCCTCCCCGGTCTATCGTCGCCATCCGTTCCAGGTGTGCAGTTCGAACCGAGTGGGCGGAAACTTAATCTCTGCGTCGCCTGTCATCGGGGAAGCGTCTTCTGTCAGGCCCGCAAACACCCTGCTTCCTTCTGCCAGGGACAGAGGAAACGAAAATGCGATTCGTTATACGTGGCAAACTGGCTTATTCTCGGTTTGTTATCCGGTTCACACCCCTCTCCGGTGATTCTAATAGAGGTTTATCTTCTCTTTCCTCCTTAGGATTGAATTTCTGGTTTCGCCATTTTAAACTCGCAGTAACATCTTAGTTGCCTTATCGCCTTCCTTGGAGTGAAGTGACTAAAATTGAATCATCGTGTCTATTTTTTTCCCTTTAAGCGTTCTACTTAACCAAATGCTCAGTATATCACTTCAGAACCATATCTGCGTACCTTCAAATCTCTTTATCTATGAGACGATCGTCCAATATTTAGTGACAAGGAGTAGAGTTCATATTGCTTAATAGTCCTGCATTCTTTTCTTTATATTTAACGAAAGTCTTTTTTTTTATTTCTTAATAATTAACTTAGATTTTTAAAAGCCTATTTCGCTATTTTTCTCTTCTTTTTCTACATCTTATGCTGTGTCTCCCAAGTTGTAGGCGAGCATAGCTCTTCAAAAATACCTGTCGTTTTATAGATATTATGCTTAGAATAATGCCGCCACATATTATCCGGTGCCAATGTTATTTACCTTGAGCTCCTTGATAAAATCCAAAAATGAATCATCAATATTATTGATCCTTATCTGGCACCTCGGCTTTACCGTAGATATAATGTTGGCGATCCTGTGACACATTGATGAGTACTTTCATGGTCGATAATTGGATGATCTCTTCACTGTAGCACCTAGATTTTTAAATGTGTGCAGTCCTAGACTGGCGTCGAGTTCTCATCAATTTACATGGAGCTGGCTACATGGAGCTGGCTACATGTAGCCGTAAGTTCTATGTTAATAGTTTCTTTTCTACCAGTTCTCGCTTGTGGAACACTCTTCAAGCTTCATACTTTCCAGTCAAGTTTAATTCTAAAAAACTGAAACGCAATGTTAAGAACTGTCAACTCGTTCCTCTTCCCGACTAGCGTAAATGTTTCTGTTTCTAAGTTTTCCGCACCCTGTGACCTCTTGTGTCTTAGTGGCTTTACTGCCTTATATGAAGATGATGTCGATTAAATAAATGTTTTTTTGTTTAAATTAGACTTTTTTGCTATTTTTCTTGTTCGGCCATTCATTTATTCAAGCTCACAAAGTATGGCGATTTTCTAAGCGTAGCTTAGATGCGGCACAAGGTCAAAAGTACGGGGCACCCAGTGAAGATCGAACTCACTACTCAATTGCAATGGCTTTAGCGAGACAAGCTTGTTAACATTACACTACCTCGAAAGTTCACAAAGTATGTTATGTGTTGTTTTTCTCTTTTGTCTTTAAGTTGTCTAGTGAGTATCACATTCTCGAAGCCGTCTTTCTTCGTTATGTGCCCGTTATGTCTCTTCCAGGTGTTAAGTAAAAGTTTTCTCTTTATTTTCATTTTTTTAAAACTTTATCATACAATCAGTCCATCGTATTCTCAGCATCCTTCTGTAGAGCCACATTTCTATTGCTTAAAGTTTCTTTTTCGTTTGTGAGCTGGATGTCCAGCAATGGAATAATCCAGAAGCAAATCTCCAGCGAACGTATAGAAAATGAGGCTTTTTTCGACACTATGTTTTTTTTTAAATCGTTTCATCCCAAGCAAGCTGGTACCGCCACTGATGTGCAGGGAGCTATATAAGAGGAGAGTGAAGAAAAAGACCTACCAGTTACAGGGGGTGTCAGAGAAGGGTCAAGAGAAGGATGGGAACACAAGTGTGAAGGCAGGTGCGAAGGTAAATAGAAAAGAAAAGAACAAGATATACGGGGTGATGTATAAAGGACTGGAGTCAACTTGATAAGAGATAGGTATTGACATTATAGGTTATAGCCGGAAAATAGAAAGGAAAAGAACAAAATACACGGGGTGATGTAGAAAGGACTGGAGTCAACTTGATAAGAGATAGGTATTGACATTATAGGTTATAGCCGGAAAATAGAAAGGAAAAGAACAAAATACACGGGGTGATGTAGAAAGGACTGGAGTCAACTTGATAAGAGATAGGTATTGACATTATAGGTTATAGCCGGTAAATAGAAAGGAAAAGAACAAGATACACGGGGTGATGTAGAAAGGACTTGAGTCAACTTGATAAGAGATAGGTATTGACATTATAGGTTATAGCCGGTAAATAGAAAGGAAAAGAACAATATACACGGGGTGATGTAGAAAGGACTGGAGTCAACTTGATAAGAGATAGGTATTGACATTATAGGTTATAGCCGGAAAATAGAAAGGAAAAGAACAAAATACACGGGGTGATGTAGAAAGGACTGGAGTCAACTTGATAAACGATAGGTATTGACATTATAGGTTATAGCCGGTAAATAGAAAGGAAAAGAACAAGATACACGGGGTGATGTAGAAAGGACTTGAGTCAACTTGATAAGAGATAGGTATTGACATTATAGGTTATAGCCGGAAAATAGAAAGGAAAAGAACAAGATACACGGGGTGATGTAGAAAGGACTGGAGTCAACTTGATAAGAGATAGGTATTGACATTATAGGTTATAGCCGGTAAATAGAAAGGAAAAGAACAAAATACACTGGGTGATGTAGAAAGGACTGGAGTCAACTTGATAAGAGATAGGTATTGACATTATAGGTTATAGCCGGTAAATAGAAAGGAAAAAAACAAAATACACTGGGTGATGTAGAAAGGACTGGAGTCAACTTGATAAGAGATAGGTATTGACATTATAGGTTATAGCCGGTAAATAGAAAGGAAAAGAAAAAGATACACTGGGTGATGTAGAAAGGACTGGAGTCAACTTGATAAGAGATAGGTATTGACATTGCATTTAAATTCCTGGAGGTTATAGCCGTCAAGAAAGCAAGTATATGGAAGTGAGTTCAACAGTCGGGAAGCGTGATAAAAGAAGCTGATGGAATAGAATTTTCGCCTACATTTGGTTGATCTAACTGTAAAAGGGTGAGACCTTTTTGCCAGTCTGGTTACCTGAGTAAATTCTTGTGGAGGGTGCACCTGCGATACGCTTTGTCAGAGCAAAAGTAACCCAAGTTCGTCAGAGCGGAAAATTGAATTCAGTTGAATTCATTGCATTTACATAAGCGAAAATCTTCTTCGGAAAGATATGAATCCGTCTCTTTTGCCCCTAGCCATGAGTTAAATGGCAGAACAGATTAGGTTCGATGGTCTTGGTTTGCAACCAGAAAACCGCAGAAAGTAATAGCAATCTACAGCGGGAATATCTTCTGTCGTCAGTTATGTCTCATTCGAGATATGCTCAGACGTGTATCACTTAATGGACTGTATGGATAACTAACTTCTCGAAAAGAATCCTGAGAGAATCCTATCCTGACCACAGGCCATCAGTCAATCGGTGACCAAGTCTCTTTCGAAACAAGACTGACAGAAGATTTTATCGCAGTATCTTGCCATTTCTTTCTGCGATAGACTAGTTGCCAATCAAAACTTTTGAACTTCATTTGTTTTGCTGTTCAACCCATAGCTATGAGGAGAAAAGATGAATTCATACCTTCCCAATGGTATTTGCGCGTATGTGATTGAAACGAGTTCAAATAGAATTTGAACTCGGCTCTCCGATTTCTCGTTCCGAGCTAATATAAACTGTACCACAACGCAAGACGAGAAAGCCATAAACAACTTCCAAAATTAAAGTTCAAACACTAAACTATATTTAAAATTAATTTTATTTTGATTAAAAATATGTAGTTCATTAAGGGGGAATGTGTTGGAACTAAGAAATTTAGTTTGTTTTAACATTTTCCATGAGGCTTGTAATATTTCGACTGTGGGAAAGGGTTTATAAGTTGGAAAACAATGTATTGCCCACAAGGCCGCGTAGACGTTTCCGGACTATCAATACTGGAAAGTAAAAGCATTGTAGCTGCAGCCCAGATATGAGAGCCACTCAAGCTACGGTATAAGCGAGATGAGTAAGGGGTCGAGTTTACGCACATACGTGGGTAAGATAACAGTTATCCCTAGAATTGAAAAGTTAAGTTTGTAATGGTTGGGAAAGCATCCTCTTGGGATTCTGTTTTACAAAGCATCAGTTTTAGAAAAGACTCTATTCGTGGGGAACTTATTCCTTACTAAAGTAATGTGCATGATTAGTGTTGTGGATCTTCGTAGCCAATTTGTTAAGGAGTTGTGGCGAAATTTCGCCGTAAAGCTGTAGTGACCGGTTTGTGCCGGAAGTAAGACAAGGAAGAAGAATGTCGGTTCAAAACAATGTATTAGTTTAACAAAAAACAAAAAAAAACAAAACAAAATATTCAAAGAAGTAATATAGAAATAAGTAAGTCCGAAGGTATTATTAGGCTGACTGACTAGTAGCTGTCGTTAACTGCCTTTGTTAACTAATCTACTTGACTGCTCTTTAACCACGGTATTTAGTTGCCTTCCCACTTAAGGCTAAATATGGCACAAGGCTTTTTTATTGTGGGTAATCTTGGCCGTATAGTCCTGCCAAAAATTGAAGTTTGATTTTCCCCAGACGGGACTCTACTCTTCGGCGAGGAATAGACTGGGTTATTAGTCTTTGCCCGAAGAACAGAGAGCTCGACAGGACGCAAGGCACGTACTGATCATAAATGCAGTATTTCTTCGTCTTCTCGATTAAGGCAAAATGTTTCACTGTGCCTTTTTAAGATGTGTCGCAAAGTGGTTTAAGATGTGTCGCAAAGTGGTTTAAGCAGGCGAACAATTGATCTTAGACAAGGACGTGTAGACGCATTTAAACACTGTGTTTTGGATGTGCAACATGTTTTGTCTAATATATATTTATCGGTGAATCGCATTCCTTAAGTGATTATTTTTACAAGAGCCTGTGAAATTGTAATTTAATTTATAGCGCATTAGCCTAGAGAAATCATTATATACAAGATTAGCACATTTAAATGCGATAAGTCGAACTGTAACTGAGACGGGAGAGTGGATGTTTAATTCAGTCGAAGCGAGCACCGTAGTTAAAAGTGGGGAGTGTGTGCACGTCAGCCGCAAACGTTAACGGCGTAGTAGGAAGGTCTCAGGGTAAAGAAAAATGGGTCACTGTTAACGACCTGTGAAAACTCATCTAGATTTTTTTTATTTTTTTGTATTTAATTCGAAATGTTCAGACACGTCAACACTACGACAGAATGAAAGCATTAATCTCCATGCAACTATTCGCTTCGGGAAACCAACGTTATTCATACTAATGCTTACCCAATACAAGTTCAAAGAGCCACTCAAAATAGAGGGTTACTGTCTGGTGTTGCAAGAGTTTAAGAAAATTGAAGAACTGAAGCTTAAAAGATTACGCAGAAGGGGAAATTGTTAACCATAATTATGAAGATGTCAAGCCCACGTCTATTGAACAGGTGAAGAGGTTAATCCCTTGTTCCCTGTTTAGGATGTGGTTTCCGGCTTTCTCTTTTCCAATCTTTTAACTCTTTTCTTCTTTTTTTTCTCTCAATTGGAGGAGATCGACTAAACTATCGCCCGGTTCACACTCCACCCACGTCTATTGAACAGGTGTTGAGGCTCATCCCTTGTTCCCTGTTTAGGATGTGGTTTTCGGCTTTCTCTTTTCCAATCTTTTCACTCTTTTCTTTTTTTTTTCTTTAAATTGGAGTAGATAGACTAAACTATCGCCCGGTTCACACTCCTCCCACGTCTATTGAACTGGTGAAGAGGCCCATCCCTTGTTCCCTGTTTAGGATGTGGTTTCCGGCTTTCTCTTTTCCAATCTTTTCACTCTTACGTAGCCCCCTGCGCATCAGTGGCGATACCACCCTTGATTGAGGTGATATGATAAAAAATTTTTTTAGTGATAGTTGATTTACTAAGCACTGCTTAGATGTGGCACAAGGTCGAAGGTATGGGGCACCAAGTGAGGATCGAACTCAATTCTAAGTTGTAATAGGCTCCAGCGAGACAAGCTTGCTAACCATTACACCATGTCGGGGTACCCTTTTTCTAAGCGTCACTTAGATGTGGCACAAAGCCGGTAGTATGGAGTACCCAGTAAGGATCGAACTCACTACTCAGTTGTAACTGGTTCTAGCTAGACAAACTTGGTAACCATTACGCCACGCGGAGGTGCTCAAGATTTTAGTGATAGGGAAAAAAATGGTGCCCGTTAAACAAAGCAGCAGTTCTTAAAAAAACCTGTCGGAATTGACCATTTACTAATGTAATACGATGGGGATAGGGGACTATTCACAAATGCGAATGTGACATTGCAGGTCCCAGAGAAAATGGTCGGGTTTGGTGGGTCTGAGGAATATCGCTCTTCAAAACTGATGCCTTGAATTTAGAGAGAGCGCAATAAGAGGTATACGCTTCTGAACTGAAAACAATGTCCTGGACCTGACGATAAACTGCATCCGGCAGCAAAGCCTCTGATTGGGAATTTGTGAGGAGCATGGAACCACCTCTTAACTGCTGTTGTTTCCAGATCCACCATGAACGGGAGTGGCAGCACCTGTTAGGGTCCAAGCTATGGGCAAATACTTAACCCCTAAACTAGGGTCAAAACACTATGAAAATATAAAAACAAGCTTTTATAGAAATATATACATAAAAATAGACTTTAATAGAAAAATATACATTTTTGAAAAAAAATTGTATCAACATTTTTGAAATAGACATTATTACCAACAATACATTTTTGATGGAAAAAAATTATTCTCAGCAAAGCATTTTCGAATAAAAAAACTAGAAGACATTTTCAGTTTTCTAAAATAAAAAAGAATAAAACCAAAAAAAAAATTCATTAAAATCTGGCGCAATCAATCATCTCACTATCAGTTAAGAGCCATACATGATACACGCTTGGGCGATCATGTCTCGAAAGAGACATGACTGACTGGGCAGAAGATTATCCTGCAGTAGGTTGCCATTGCTGTCCTGTTATTTAACCCACAACTGGAAGGAAGAATCGGATAAATACCTTTCCCAAGGGAATTTGTGCGTAAGTGAATGCAAGGAATTCAACTGGAATTCGAACTCGGCTCCCCGATTTCTCGTTCCGAGTTGATATCCACTGTACCACAACTTACATCCTTACTATAACTGAACATTAAAAAAATACCTTAAACCCCCACATTAAATAACCCACAAAGGTTGATATGTCATTAAACAAAATACAAACTCAAATTCAAAACTGAAGACAAACAAAGGAAGATTAGGCAGCTCCAGCCCAAATATGATAGCACTACTTTTTTGTCTGACAAGGTGCTTGTAAAGATAGTTATAGCATTCACTTATGCGTAAAATACCTTAGGGGAAATTATTAATCCGTCCCTTTCCTCCGACCTTGGGTTAAATAACAGGACAGACTGAATTCTATAGCCTTAATTGGCAACCAGTCTAACGCAGAAAGTAATGGCTACTACGTGAAAATTTTTCTGCTCCCAATCAGTCATCTCTTTCGAGACATGATCGCCCAAGTGTGTATCAAGTATGACACTTAACTGACTGATAGCAGAGTGGAAAACAGTACCGTAAGCAGACAGAGGGATTCTAATTCTCCCTATCTACTGCTGAAATCATGGGGAGATTAGTCAGTTAATTGTTCCCCTCAGTAGTAGGTCAGGGTGTCGATGGTCAAAATGCCGTACAGACAAAGAGTAGAACGGACAAAGTGTCAAACAGAAGAAGAGTCGAAGTGACTAAATGGTGAAAAACCAGATATATGTCTAGAATAGAATACCTTTTACTTATCATGCAAGTATCCTGTCAGTAAATAATCATTTTTAATTTCAACTAATATATAAACCTACTAGCAGTATAGCCCGGCGTTGCCCGGGTGTAATGAAAGCTTTAAATCTAATCCATGGTCCTGGAGCTCAGACTCTTTGCACGTTGGCACGAAAGACTAAAAAGCAATAGTTGTTTCCAGTTAAAGCGAAACCGTAGACTGAAAGAAAAATGAATGGATGTAAATCAAATTTTGATTTCTGGTATCGATATCAAATAAGATTTTTCGTCGTAAAATGAATTTTGAAGGCTAAATAAGTCCTCTGAGTAAATGGCATCATGGCTGAAACTAAGAACTACAAGTATACCTGCTTAAAGCCAAACCCAAAGCAAAAACTAAAATAAAAGGTCTGAAAAAAATACAAACATACAGGCAGATAAACAGACACAAACACAAACATCTTGCCTTATATATATATATATATATATATATATATATATATATATATATAATCGATTTTCGGCACTATTGTAAGAACTGCAACCTTGAAACTTCTGAATATCGTTTCTTATGTCTTTGTCTATGAGTGCATCAAATTTGATTAAATTCGGACCACTCCTATAACCCGATTTTTTCGATTATCGATTTTCGATATTTATCGGAGCTACCTCGACACAAAACCTAGCTAAGAACACTTGCAGATGCTTATATTTACAACTGTGTAAATTTTCAAAAGAATTGGTTCAGCCGTTTCGGAGTCTATAGATAACGGACTCACACGCACACAGACACACACACACACACAGACTAAGTTTCATTTATAAATAAGTTTAGATATCGGAAAAAACCCTTTAACGTGATTATCAAATTTTGGTACAAGGATCTATTTTCAAACAGCAGTTAGTCAGTTAAGTGGCATACGTGATACACGATTTGGAGATCATATCTCTTTCGGTCCGTGACTGACTAGTCAGAAGATTTTCTCAGGGGAGGCTGACATTTCTTTCTGAGGTAGACTGGTTGCCAACGAAGGTTACAAAACCCGATCTATCCTGCTATTCAACTATGATAACGGCCAATCAGTCTGTTAAGTGTCATATGTGATTTGGAGATCATGTCTCTTTCGGTTCATGACTGACTTTCGGTTCATGACTGACTCGGTTCATGACTAGGTAGATGTTTTTTTTTCTGCAATAAATTGCCATTTTTCTAGTTGTAGACTAGTTGCCAACCAAGGCTACAGAACCCAATCTGTCCTTCTGTTTAACCCATAGGTGGAGGGAAAAGAGATTGGGTCATACTTTTCACAAGGGTTTTTGCTCATTCAACATGACTTCGATCACTACTCTTGCCGATTTCTTTTTCCAAATTCGCTATACATTGTATCACAAACGCACATTCTACTCTAAAGAGTTAAAATTCTTATTTATGAGAAATAATAATTGTGGTAAAACTAAAAATATATTTTTATTTATTTATCAGGAAATTGCAACTGTAGCAAAATATAATTAAAGATTGTGAGCGATGGCTTTAGGATATTCTAATTATGATGTCTTATCTATCGAAAATGCTTTTTAATCTTTGGTTTACAATTGTATATTTTTGTATTAATTCTCGTTATCTGTGACTCGTTGCATTTGTTCTGAGATCATTTTAGTGTTGGCTTTCTCCAGGCGAAGATTTCTCAAAAGCTTACCTTCTGTAGGGTGTCATCATGTACATTTATCAGTTAGTCACTTTGTCTTTACGACATTTTGTTAATTCATCATGTTGTATTTTGACTTTCTGACCTTCTACCGAGCGGTGTAATTAACCAACCATTTTCCCTTAGCATCTTCAGCAATAGATTGTACTAGCAGTATAGCCCGGCGTTGCTCGGGTGTAATGAAAGCTTTAAAACTAATCCATTGTCCTGGAGCTCAGACTCAGCCTAAAGAATATTTGTTTCGTGAGAATCGGATAAAAATTGTGGATTTGTATAAAGGACATACAGACAGATAAACAGACACACACAAACATCTTGTCTTTTATATATATTATCGATTTTCTGCACTATTGTAAGAACTGCAACCTTGAAACTTTCTGAATATAGTTTCTTATGTCTTTGTCTATGAGTGTATCGAATTTGATTAAAATCGAACCACTCCTTCTATAACCCGATTTTTTCGATTATCGATTTTCGATATTTATCGGGGGTACCTCCACACAAAACCCAGTTAAGAACACTCGCAGACGCTTATAGTAGAACTGTGTAAATTTTCAAGAAAATTGGTTCAGCCGTTTTGGAGTCTATAAGTAATGGACACACACACTCAGTCAAAAGTTCCATTTATAAATAAGTTTAGATATGGGAGTTCTTGATTTTTTTTTTTTTTTTTTTATATAAGCGTTTCACCCCGAGCAAGGCATGTCACTGCCACTACTGTGCAGGGGGCTACGTAGAGTGGAGAAAGGCTGATTAAATATAGGAAATAACAGAGGGTGGGTGATAGGCGGGTGAGGATACCGAGAATGAGGGTTGGGTAGATGAGAGTGTTGTGAGAATAGTTGGGAGTTAGTGTAATAGGAGGTGTCTATTGACCCTACATTTAAACACCTGGAGATTGTAACTGTCGGGAAAGCAGACTTGTGGAAGGGAGTTCCACAGGCGGGAAGTGCGAGAAAAGAAGCTGTTGGAGTAGAATTTACGGTTACATCTTATTTGTTTAACTGTAAAAGGGTGGGACCTAGTTGCTAATCTAGTATCTCGTGTAAATTCGTGCTTAGGCGGCACCAGTGATTAAGCTCATCGGAGCAGAAGCCATGGAAGTACTTGTAGAAGAGGCACAGGGAAGCTACATCACGCCGGTGTGAGAGCGGCTGCAGCCGGTCTGCCAAGTCAGTATCAACCACGTTACAGATCCTCCTTTGTATTTTGTCAAGAAGCCCAAGGAGAGCAGCAGGGGCACCCGACCAGATATGGCAGCAATATTCAATACACGGGCGGATGGTAGATTTGTATATGTGCAGAATAGTTTCAGGTGGGAAAAATTTCCGGGCCCTGCACAGAGAGCCGACTTTCATAGCAGCAGATTTGGCAATGGATTCAATATAGTCATTCCATTTGAGGTCCGCCGAGAGTGTAAGGCCAAGGAGGCGTAGTTTGTGTAGAATTTAAATTCCAAATAGATGTTCAAGGCAAGCAGCCTGCTTTAGAAGGAGACTCATCCGTCATGATGGGTAGAAGCTCAGGGTCTGCTCGGTGGGGGGAAAACTTAATGAAGTGGGGAATCAAGATGTGGTTGAGATATATTTTAGGTCGAATCATAACTGGTTAGAATACGAACTCATTCAAACGGCAAATATAAATCATATCATTTTTACAATTCACTTTAGTATTCCGGCAATTCACGAAGATTAACGAAATGGTTTTAAACAACTGACAATTTGAAATGATTTGTTTGAACATTATTTTTTATCGATATTCGTATTTGAGTAGATATTCTGTTTATAATCAAGCCGCATGTATTGCTACTGGCCTGATTATTTGCGATAAATTTTGGTACGAAAATGTGTGTTATTCGACAGGATTCGAACTTGCAACTCCTATCAACATGGGGGAAGCCACTAATTGACCTGGCGCGTCTTAGATCTCTCGACAACGAATGACCAACAGTCTAAACGAAGTCAAACCAAGCCCAATTTAAAACAATTTTCGATTCTACGTAAATAACCATCTCTATTCTGAAATGTACCGAGATGTTAACAAATGTAAACATACAATGTTATGGAAGTTCACAAAGATTAACGAAATGGTTTTAAACAACCGACAATTAGAAATTATTTATTTGAACATTATTTTTAATCGATACTCGTATTTAACAGAATTTCCGTAACATTGTATCTTTACGCCAGTTCAATTGGTGGCTTCCTCTATGTTGACAGAAGTCTGCTGAATGACACACATCGTAAATAATCAGGCCGGTAAAAATAAATATATATACTGTTTGATTATAAACAGAATATTTACTTAAATACAAGTATCGATCAAAAATAATGTTCAAACAAATAATTTCAATTTACTTTAGTATAAATGCTTTTAATCCTTTCACCCTAAGCAAGGCGATAAAGCCACTAGAACGCAGGGTTTACAGGGATTAACGAGAATGGAAAAAAAGGATTGAGAAAAATTTAAGTAGAAAGGATTGAGAAAAAGACAAATGGATCAAGGTTCAAGAAGACAGAAGTTGGCGATTTAAGTTGCATTTAAATGTTTTTGAAGATTCTAGTCATTAGGAAAGAAAGAAAACGCATTTCTTCTTATTTTATGTGCCCTGTCCCTTCAGGACGTAGGCGATCATGGCTCTCCACGTCTCCCTATCCCTTGTGGCTCTTAGTATGTTTGCTCCTGTTCCACCTGGCAACCCCCGTTCCGTCATCCACCTGATCAGGCCCTGCAAATATGTTATCCGCTGCCTTCATCTGTCTCTCCTTCCTTCTATCTGTCCAGTCAGTATCAGGTTCTCCAGGCTCTCCTTCCTCATTGCCTGTCCCAGGAACTTCAGTTGTCTCTTCCTGATGCTCAGCATCAATTTCCTTTTGGTTGCCATTCTTTCTAACACTTCGTCGTTGCTTGTGTGCTCAGTCCACGATATCCGTAGCATCCTTCTGTAGAACCAAATTTCGGCCGCTTCTAGTTTTGTCCTCATTTTCGAGGATATTGTCCAGCATTCACAGCCGTATTGAAGAACTGACATCACGTAGCAGTCTAGCACTCTTTTCTTCGTTTCTATTGAGATTTTCCTGTGTGTTAGTATTTTGCTCATCTTCTGGAACGCGTCCTTTGCCATGCCAATTCGCCTTCGGATAGGATGACCAAAAATGTATTCTAAAAACAATATCAAGTATTAACAGTCAGAGAAACTTGTTAAGTATTGTGGACCCAGGGGAAGAACCACACGAAATTAATGAACGATAAAAACAGATAGTTGAAATAGAAAAATAGGTTGTATTGAACGTAAATATACAAACTGGAACGCAGGTTAGTAATCCAGAAATACGATTAGTAAAGAATATATATATATATATATACAAGTCTTGAAGTGAAGCCGTGTTGGAAATAGTATATCCATGTAATATTATTCTAGCTGAGTGGAGCTCAGAGCTACTGACGCGGTATTCTCTGCGTAACTTCGGTATCTATCGGTAAATTACGGATCAGTCACGTTCTCTAACGAGTCTCTAACGGATCTTTACAGTTCTCACGTATCTCTCTATGGTAGGAGTATATGTATACTCAAGTCGAGTCCATTATCATAGAAAAGGGGGAGGTTCCACAAAATTAAGAAACAAAGAAAAGAGTTGTCCACTGTAAGGGAATAATTACCCTCCCATATGGTGATTTTCTAAGCGTAGCTTAGATAGGTCACAACGCCGAAAGTAAGGGACACTCAGTGAAGATCGAACTCACTACTCAAGTGTAACGATTCTAGCGAGACATGATTGCTAACCGTTACACCACCCTCACATACGACAATGAATGCTGGACAATATCGTCAGAAATGAAGAAGAGACTTGAAGCAACAAATGTGGTTCTACAGAAAGATGCTGAGGATACCATGGACTAAACGTATAAGCAACGACGATGTTAGAAAGAAAATGAACGCAAAAATAAAACTTAAGTTAACATCAGGAAGAGGCAGTTGAAATTTCTGGCGTTCTTAATGAGGAAAGGATGCTTGGAAAATCTGATATTCACAAGACAGATTGAGAGAAAGCGGAACAAAAGAAAAACAGCGTTTTCTAATTGAACATTAACTTCTAAAACTTATGTTAATCTATTTCTATTTTAGCATGAAAAATGTATATTTTATTCCTACACTCAGTCAGTTAAGTGCCATACGTGATACACGCTTGGGCGATCATGTCTCGAAAGAGACATGACTTACAGGGCAGAAGATTATCCCGCAGTAGGTTGCCATTGCTTTCTGCGGTAGACTGTTTGCCGACCAGGGCTATAGAACCCAATCTGTCCTGCTATTTAACCCATAACTGAAAGGAAGAGACGGATTAATGCCTTTCCCAAGGGTATTTGCGCGTAAGTGAATACAATGGATTCAACTGGAATTCGAACTCGGCTCCCCGGTTTCTCGTTCCGAGACGATATCCACTGTATCACAACGCACATTACACTACTTCGCACAATTTCACATATTCCAACCTGCCGACAACCAACCCTCTGATGAAAACCTTCTGAGGATAATTCTGGATAAAACTTGTAAGCTGTAGGGAGTTCGGTTAAGTCTGACACAAGGCCGAATCAAAGAAACATTAGCCAGCTCCCTACGCTACAATAGAACAGGAATTAGGAGAAATCGTAAAAAGACAAAACTCATTAAGAAGTACAAGGGACAGTAACACGTGGAGGGCCGTGATCGCCCACATCCTGAAGGAACACATAAAGAGAGTTAAAGAAACAGAGTTCCACAGGTGATACCACAGAAAACTAGTAGCACGCTTGAATCTTGTAGTTCATAGTCAGTCAGTTAAGTGCCATACTAGATACACGTTTTTGGGCGATCATGTCTCGAAAGAGACATGACTGACTGTGCAGACCAGAAAAAATAAATGCATTGTGAAAAACTACTTACTGTTGGATCAGCACTCCTGGTGAGGATAAGACTGGAATTAAACGGTATTACTGTTCATCATAGTGGATCTTTTTAGTGGATATCGACTCGGAACGAGAAATCGGGGAGCCGAGTTCGAATTGCACAATCCATTTCTTTCTTCCAGTTATGGGTTAAATAATAAGACAGAGTAGGTTCTATAGCCTTGGCTAGAAACCAGTCTACCGCAGAAAGTAATGCCAACCTACTGCGAAATAATCGTTTGGCCAGTCAGTCATGTTTCTTAAGAGACATGATCGCCCAAGCGTGTATCACGTATGGCACTTAACTGACTGAATATAATAGTTGGAAGAATAATCAAATTTTCAACAGGGCATAAAGTGGGGGATCTGTTTTCTATTGTCATGAAGTAGTAAACTGATCCCCCTTTAATTACTACTCATTAATATAATAATATAATCCACCTCATCTTCCTAGAGATATGGGGTGAATAGCAGGACAGATTAGGTTCTATAGATTTGGTTGGCAACCAGTCTACCGCAGAAAGTAATGGCAACCTACTGCGGGATAATCTTCTGCCCAGTCAGTCATGATCGAGACATGATCGCCCAAAGCTTGTATCACGTATGGCACTTAACTGACTGAATATAATAGTTGGAAGCATAATCAAAGTTTCTGCTAGGCATAAAGTGGGGGATCTATTTTCTGTTATAATGAAGTAGTAAACTGATCCCCCACTAATTACTACTTATTAATATAATAATATAATCCACCTGTTCTTGCTACAGCTATAGGTTAATAACAGGACAGATTAGGTTCTATAGATTTGGTTGGCAACCAGTCTACCGCAGAAAGCAATCTTCTGCCCAGTCAGTTATGTCTCTTTTGAGACATGATCGCTCAAAGCGTGTATCCCACGTATGGCACTTAACTGACTGACTATTCTTCATATCTGCCAAGTGCTCATAGGTAAATCAAAGTTTTTTATTCACGTGTAAGAAAAAAAATTCAGCGTTGCTAGACTTGGTAATGAATGCAAACACGTTTAAAGAAGGTGATTATATACGATTGGGTATCTTTTTTTTTTTCAAATAAACCAATTAGAGGAAATAAAAGAGAAGCATCAAGAAGTAGGAAGCAATGTATAAAATATAGGGAGAATGATTTTTAACTTGAAAAAGAAAAATAGGAGAAACAAGAAAAAAATAAAAGAATTAGAAATTGAAAACAAGGTGAACAGAAAATAGACGATAAGGAGGAGAATTTAAATTTGAAAATTCTACTAAGAAGAAGGAGGAGAGGAGGAGGAGGGGAGAAGGAGGAAGAGGAAAAGGAAGAGAAGAACAAGAATGAGGAGCAGGAAGAGAAGAAAACAAAGAAGAAGAAAGAGGAGAAGAACAAGAACAAGAACGAAGAGCAAGAGAAGGAGGAGGAGAAAGTGAAGAACAACAAGAAGAAAGGGGAGGAAAATATAAAATTGTACTGAGAAGAAGTAGAAGGAGGAGAAAGAGGAGGAAGAAAAGAAGGAAGGGAAGGACAAGAATAAGAATGAGAGAAGCGAAGGAAGGAGATGGTGTAAAGGATGAAGAAGAAAGAGAATATAAAAATTTTACTGAAAAGAAAAAGGAAGAGTCGAAGAACAAGAAGAACAAGAAAAAAAATGAGGAGCAGAAGTTAAAGGAAAAGGAGGAGGCTGAGAGTTAGAGGAAGAGGCGAAGGTGAAGAAGAAGAAGAAGATGAAGCTAAGAAGAAGAAGGAAAAGGAGGCAGAAAGGTATAGTTGAAGAGGAGGGAAGTTTAGGAGGCTGACAGGTATAGGAAGAGGAGGATATAAAGAAAGGGGGGGAGGGGGCTGGGGAGGCGGAAAGGTAAAGAAAGAGGTTAAGAAGGATAAGGAGGAGTCAGAGAGGTAGAGGAAAAGGAGAATTTGAATAAGGAGGAGGAGGAAGAGGAGGAGGAGAGGTAGAGGATTTGGGGAAGGTGAAGAAGAAGAAGCAGAAAAAGGAGGAGGAGGCGAAGAGGTAAAGAAAGCGAAGAAGAAGAAGGAAGCGGCAGTGAGGTAGAAGAAGAAGAAGAAGAAGAAGAAGAAGATATTAATATATACTACCATTAATATATGCTTGTATAAATAATCGGAAATTGAAAAGCATAATATAATAATTTAGCCAATGATTTTTAAAACAATTAAAATAATTTTAATTGTGTATAATCTGATTTCCAGTATTTTATATGTACATGTGGCCGTACGTGATATTTATCACTTAAATGGCAACCTACTGCAAAATACTTTTCTGCTCAGTTAGTCATGTCTGTTTCGAGACATGATCGCCTAGTAATAGAATTAGAAAATGTTCTATTGTCGACCAAGAAATGATATTCTTCCGGCACTCTACATTATGGTAGGAGGACGACTAGATGTCATTAGATCGCGGGGATGTAGCACATATTGTTAAGATGAGGGTATGTTGCTGTTTTGGCATAGACAGGAATATCCGTCATTGTTGCCTGGGAAAAATATGCCAGGCATTATTTCATCAAGATTTCGGATAGATAGATAGATAGATAGATAGATAGATAGATAGATAGATAGATAGATAGATAGATAGATGTTAACATACTGAGATAGTTAATGAACGGACTAAAATAGATAGATAGATAGATAGATAGATAGATAGATAGATAGATAGATAGATAATGAACAGACACACACATAGATAGATAGATAGCTAGATAGATAGATAGATAGATAGATAGATAGATAGATAGATAGATAATGAACAGACACACACATAGCTAGATAGATAGATAGATAGATAGATAATAGACATAGATAGATAGATAGATAGATAGATAGATAGATAGATAGATAGATAGATAGATAGATATGAACAGACACACACAGATAGATAGATAGATAGATAATGAACAGACATAGATTGATAGATAGATAGATAGATAGATAGATAGATAGATAATGAACAGACATAGATAGATAGATAGATAGATAGATAGATAGATAGATAGATAATGACAGATAGATAGATAGATAGATAGATAGATAGATAGATAGATAGATAGATAGATAGATAATGAACAGACAGATAGATAGATAGATAGATAGATAGATAGATAGATAGATAGATAGATAGATAGATAGATAGATAATGAACAGACATAGATAGATAGATAGATAGATAGATAGATAGATAGATAGATAGATAGATAGAGACTGGGTAGATAAATACTTAACGACTGAAAATAGTTATATAGAAATATCCATAATGAACAGATTGAGAAAGAAAGAAAGAAAGAAAGAAAGAAAGGAAGAAAGAAAGAAAGAAAGAAGTGAATGTACTGAAAAGAAGGAAAGAAGCTAAAAGCGCGCGAAACTGCGTTTGGTAAAAATAAAATAAAAAGAATGCCTTTCATCTGACACCAGTTCCTGACTTCTTAAAAGATCTAAGAAGAAGCCTCAAGTTTTTATTTGTTTGTTTTCATTGATGCCATTTAACTCTTCCCCCTTTCCAAGATCCAAATTGAATTACTTTTATCTCTTTTATATTCTGACATTAAAACTTACCCCATGGCCATTACTTGCCATTATTAGGAACTTTATTTTATGGTTTTGCAATAGGAGGGTTGGTCAAAAATTAATGCCTTTTCTTGTGCCATTAGTTTCAAGAGTAGAAGGAGAAAAATGCCGAAACGAACAGAAGATTCTCAGGATTCCAAATCCTTTCAGCATAGCCGCCTTCATTCTCAATTGTGTTATTCTATCTCGGAATGGGGGCATTTACACGGGATTCAAATAAACGTCCTTACTCATATAATTTCGTTAGAAACAAAGAAATTTGTGTTGTATTGCTATGTGATATCCATCTTCTTACATGGTAATGAATACTGGATGATTACCCCACAGGAGGAGAAAAAAATCTTGAGGCAGCAGAAATGTGGTTCCACAGAAGAATACTGGAAATACCGTGGACGGAGCGAGTAAAAAACATGGAAGTCTTAAAGAAAATGGCAATAGAAAAAACCATTACACAAAGAATCAGGTTAAAAAATAACAGCCATTGAACTAGCTAAAGAAGCATTCCAAATGAAAGGTGGCAGGAGGAGAGGAACGGTAAAAATCGTTAGAAACAAAGAAAAGAGTTCTAAAATTCTGTGCGATGTCCATCTTCTTATATGGCAATGAATGCTGGATAATATTCCCACTTATGAGGAAAAGAACCTAGAAGTAGCAAAAATGTGGTTCCACAGAAGGATACTTAGAATTTCATGTACGAAGCGAGTAAATTAACATGGAAGTCTCCAACAAAATGGCAATGGAATAGCACCTTATACACAGAATTAGGAAAACAAAAGCCATTGAACAAGTGAAAGAAGCACTTCAAAAGCTAAACATGGGTGAGAAACGGAAAAAAATTTGTTAGAACCAACGAGTGCTGGATTGCAATGTGTTAACCATCTTGGAAATGAGTGCTGAATGATCTCCCCACAGATAAGGAAAAAACATCTAAAGGCAGCAGAAATGTGGTTCTACAGAAAGATAGTGAGAATTCCATGGACAGAGCAAGTAAGCAACACAGAAACCTTAAAGAAAATAGCATTAGAAAAAAAAAATTTATATTCTGAAAAAAAAACATCTGAAATTCCTTGACCATACAATGAGGAATGAAGGCTTGGAAAACGTCACACAGGGCGCATTAAACATAACTGAGATAGGGGAAGGCAGAGATAGGGTGCGCCACTTTACTGATCTACTTCTCTGAATGAATAGCTATATTGGGAGGAGTAGCTTTAGCAAAGGATATTGTGAAGAACTTGATTGCCTATGTGTTAGAAACAAAGTAAAGAGAGCTGGATTGCAATGTGTTAACCATCTTGGAAATGAGTGCTGAATGATCTCCCCACAGATAAGGAAAAAACATCTAAAGGCAGCAGAAATGTGGTTCTACAGAAAGATAGTGAGAATTTCATGTACTGAGCGAGTAACCAACATGGAAGTATCCAAGAAAATGGCAATGGAATAAAGCCTTATTCACAGACAATTGAAAGAAGCACTTCAAAATCTAAGAAGCGGTAAGAAACGGGAAAAATGTTAGAAACAAAGAAAAGAATGCTGGATTGTAATGTGCTTGGGTTTTTTTTTTCGAGGTTTAACAACCTATCAATCCATATGAGATCATTTAAGGTCATAACCAATGATTTTGAGTAAGGTTATTTTTTTATTTTTACAACATTTTTCTTTTCGAGTATCAAGATTCATTGGAATTTTTGTTTTTAAGAGCAGGGTCCCAAAGTCTTACCCTTGTTATTTAACCCATAACTGGAGGGAAGAGACGGATTAATACCTTCTCCAAGGGTACCAGTGCGTAAGTGAATGCAGGGCATTCAACTGGATTTCAAACTCGGCTCACCGATTTCTCTTTCCGAGCCGATATCCACTGCACCACAACGCACATCCGTCTCTATACGCTTACAGCACTTGTATTCCCAAGCTGTCACCCATCTAAGTACTGACCAGGATCAACGTTGCTTAACTTCAGTGATCGAGCGAGAATCGGTGTGTTCAACGTGATAGGCCGTAAGCCTGCAATGTGCTAACCATCTTGTTATATGGAAATAGATGATCTCACCACAGATGAAGAACAAACATCTAGAGGCAGCAAAAATGTGGTTCTACAGAAAGATAGTGAGAATTCTATGGACAGAGCCAGTAAGCAACACAGAAACCTTAAAGAAAATAGCATTAGAAAAAAAAAATTTATATTCAGAAAAAAAACATCTGAAATTCCTTGACCATACAATGAGGAATGAAGGCTTGGAAAACGTCACACAGGGCGCATTAAACATAACTGAGATAGGGGAAGACAGAGATAGGTTGCGCCACTTTACTGATCTGCTTCTCTGAATGAATGGCTATACTGGGAGGGGAAGCTTTAGCAAAGGATATTGTGAAGAACTTGATTGCCTATGTGTTAGAAACAAAGTAAAGAGAGCTGGATTGCAATGTGTTAATCATCTTGTTATATGGAAATGAATGCTGGATAATCTCCCCACAAATGAGTAAAAAAAATTACAGGCAACAGAAATGTGGT
This sequence comes from Ascarosepion bandense, assembly GCA_037127315.1. Lineage (NCBI taxonomy): Eukaryota > Metazoa > Mollusca > Cephalopoda > Sepiida > Sepiidae > Ascarosepion > Ascarosepion bandense. The sequence goes on from JBBBDQ010001855.1 coordinate 1,243,162, forward strand.
TCTATAGAAAAAGAGTGAGAATTCTATGGACAGAGCCAGTAAACAACACGGAAGCCTTAAAGAAAATAACAGCAGAAAAAACGATATTCAGAAAAATAGATATCTGAAATTCCTTGACCATATAATGAGGAATGAAGGATTGGAAGACGTAACACAGAGCGTATTAAGCGTAAGAGTGATAAGGGAGGCTAGAGATAGTGTGCGCCACTTTACTGATCTAAATCTGTAAATTAATAACTATACTGGTAGGGGAAGCTTTAGCAAAGGATGTTGTGAAGAACTTGATCACCTATGAGTTAAAAACAAAAAAAAATAGTGCCGGAATATTATGTGATATCCTCCATTAATTTTCTGAATAGACCTGCTGGTCTATTTAGGAAAGAAAGTTTTTTTGTTTTTCGTTTTAGTTACGCTCAAGTAAATGGATGGTAAATTCACTTACTTCATATTTTATTTATTATTATATTTCTCTCTCTCTCTCTCTCTCTCTCTCTCTCTCTCTCTCTCTCTCACACACACACACACACACACACACACACACACACACCTTATTCTACTGAGCGTCCATAGCTCAAAGGTAGAATCACCGACTGATGTTTATTCGGTCTTTTTCGATCCTGGTTAGAAGCAATCGGATGTCTAACTGTACTGATGAGCTGTGATACAGCGAAACAGATCTAACTGTGGATGACTATTTACGCACTCACACCCTGATTGAGCACTCTGGAGGAATGGTAGACTTTGAAAAAAGAGTAGTTATCCAAGCATATACGCATTGTTCATTCAGTAGTGAATTTGAACACTCTCAGCTACTATCGTACGTTTGAATTGTATTTTACATGCTAAAAGTGCGCCTTCTTCAATCGAGCACCCATAGCTCAAAGGGTGCCAACTGATGTCTATTCGGTCTTTTTCGATCCTGGTTAGAAGCAATCGGATACCTAACTGTACTGTTTAGTTGTGATACATCGAAACAAATCTGTCTGCGGATGAATATATATATCCTGCTGAATGACATATTTTCCTACCAAAATGTCTAAAAAATATTAAGGCCAGTTGAGTTACATATATAAATATGCTGTGTAATAAAAAGCAGAATATCTACTCAAATGCAAATATCTATTAAAATTAATTTATAATCGTTCTGGAGGAAGCAAAAATGTGGTTCTACAGAAGGATGCTGAAAATACCATAGACAGAATCAGTACGCATCAAGAAGTCTTAAAGAAAAAAGCAACAGAAAGAACCATTTTACTCTGAATCAGAAAAACAACAGCTACAAATGCTTGGGTATATAATATGGAAAGTGGGCTTTGAAATTTTAGCTCTCACAGGGCATATTGGGGGCTAAGGCTTTAGAGAAGACAGAGAGCCACTTCACTCAGTTAAGTGCCATATGTGATACACGTTTGGACGATCTAAAGAGACATGACTGACTGGGCAGAAGATATTCCCGGAGGAGCTTGCTATTATTTTCTGCAGTAGACTGGTTGCTAACCAAGGCTATAGAACCCAATCTGTCCTGCTATTCAACCCATAACTGTAGAAAGAAGAGGTGGATTATATTATTATATGAATAAGTAGTAATTAGTGGGTGATCAGTTTACTACTTCATTATAACAGAAAATCGATCCCCCACTTTTTGCACAGCAGAAACTTTGATTATGCTTCCAACTATTAAATTCAGTCAGTTAAGTGCCATACGTGATATACGCTTTGGGCGATCATGTCTCGATCATGACTGACTGGGCAGAAGATTATCCCGCAGTAGGTTGCCATTACTTTCTGGGGTAGACTGGTTGCCAACCAAATCTATAGAACCTAATCTGTCCTGCTATTCAACCATAGCTCTAGGAAGATGAGGTGGATTATATTATTATATGAATAAGTAGTAAATAGTGGGGAATCAGTTTACTACTTCATTATAACAGAAAAAAATCCCCCACTTTATGCCTAGCAGAAACTTTGATTATGCTTCCAACTATTATATTCAGTCAGTTAAGTGCCATACGTGATACAAGCTTTGGGCGATCATGTCTCGATCATGACTGACTGGGCAGAAGATTATCCCGCAGTAGGTTGCCATTACTTTCTGCTGTAGACTGGTTGCCAACCAAATCTATAGAACCTAATCTGTCCTGCTATTCACCCCATAGCTCTAGGAAGATGAGGTGGATTATATTATTATATGAATAAGTAGTAAATAGTGGGGAATCAGTTTACTATTTCATGACAACAGAAAACTGATCCCCAACTTTATGACTTTAATTAGGGTTCCAACTATTCAGTCATTTAAGTGCCAAACGTGATACACGCTTGGATGATCATATCACAAAATATATATGACTGACTGAGCAGAAAATTTTCCCGCGGGAGGTTTCCATTATTTTCTGCAGTAAACTGGTTGCTAGCCAAGGCTATAAATAATCGATCTTGCTATTTAATCCATTGCTTTATTTAATCCACACCTTTCCCATGGGATTTTGCTGGTAAGCGAATTCTTCGAAATTCAACTGAAATTCGAACTGGCCTCCCCGATTTCTCATTCCAAGCTAATATCCACTGCACCACAATGCACATATGCAGCGAGGTACTTAACTAACGAATCTGTGGGCATGTATGGCGGAACGGGGTCGGGAGCTTTAGAAATATGAGAAAATCTTTCAGACTTACAAGAGAGAGTAAATTGTGGAGAGCCTAGAACAGTTGCTCGGGTGTAATGAAAGCTTTAAAACTAATCCATAGTCCTGGAGCTCAGACTCTTTGGACGTTGGCACGAAAGACTAAAAAGCAATAGTTGTTTCCAGTTAAAGCGAAACCGTAGACTGAAAGAAAACTGAATGGATATAAGTCAAATTTTGATTTCCTGGTATCGATATCAAATAAGTTCTTCTCGTCATAAACTGAATTTTGAAGGCTAAATAAGTCCTCTGAGTAAATGGTATCATGGCTGAGACTAAGAACTACAATTATACCTACTTAGAACCAAACCCGAAGCAAAAACTAAAATAAAAGGGCTGAAAAAAAAACACAGACATACAGATAAACACACACACACACACACACACATATATATATATATATATATATATATATATATATATATATATATATATATATTTAGTATATCGAGGCAGCAAGTAATTTTCTAGACATATTCTATTAAATATAAGAGACAATGAATGTCTATTATGTTTAATCATGAGCCGTTCTAAACGTCGTATTTTTGCTTTAATTTCAGTTGAAAATAAAGACAAAAATTCTCCAACATTTGGATAATTATTTATTGGTTTTCTTCTAAGCTTTCGACTCACATGAGCCATCTTCAGAGAGGTAGTTTAAACTGAAATATTATAAAATCCACCATCACCGACGATTTTATTTTGTGTTGACATAAAACTCCGCTTGGCAACGGCAATAGTTACCAAAAATAATAAACGCAGTTCTTAAGTTTGCGATGCGGTTTTATGACGTCACACCGCGGGATAGCGCGAAATGACAACAAAACCATCTAGTCAAATGCAATGTAATATGTTATTTCCTGTTTTAAAGTTGATTTTATTGAGTGTTGGTTGTTTTGATTTGATGTACATGGCCTCCAATATCTGCAGGTTCCTCTTACTGTGTGTATGAGTAAGGATCACCGTATTGTTGACCAAAATCTGTCTGATATTACCTACATGTTTATGTTTTTCAGAGAAATGTTGTTTAATAGTACTCTGATCAGAAAGATGACATGTAAGTCTTCGGGAGAGCGTGGTTGTGGTAAAACCAATATATGTACTAGGTTTTTGAGTAGTATCAGAGATGCAATCTCTGAATGGGCATGTAAATTGGTACACTACATTGGTTTTTTGTAAAGAATTTAGTTTAGTGCCTGTTGGGTTATTATAAACTATGAGGTCAATTGTTTTAAACTTTTTATAATATATAATGAGTTTAATTTGATTATTACTATCCACTGGTTTAACATTTCTACGTATTATGTTTTTGAGAGTTTTTTCATCTTGCTTATAATTATTATGTATTTGGTTGCAATAGTATAAGTTAATAGTGTTATGTTTATTTTGATGTAAACCATTATTATTAATATTATCATTATTATTAGAGCTATTGTTAAGTTTGTTGAGATACATTTTAATTTGTTGATCAATAACGGAGTTAGGAAATCCATTATTGACTAGTGTTTGCTTAATGTTGTGTAATTCTTTATAAAATATAGATTTGGAAGAAGATATCATTTGTGTGCGTTGAAGTAAGTTTTTTATAACAGCTAACTTATATCGTTGGGGACATTCACTATTATAATTAAGAAGACACGAATTTATGCTAGTTGGTTTCCTATATAGAGAAGTAGTAAATTTATGTGTGCTAGAATCAATTAATACATCAAGGAATGGGAGTTTGTTATTAATATTAAGTTCTAATGTAAATTTGAGGACGAAGTGACTTTCAAATTTGTTTTTAAGATATTTAATTTGATCGATATTCTTAGCTAAAACAAAGATGTCATCTATATATCTTACATATATAGAGGGTTTATTGTTGTCATTAATTATTTTATTTTCTAGATTTGCCATATAATAATTAGAAAAGAGGGGACCTAAAGGAGATCCCATCGCAATGCCATCTATTTGTGTATAAATATTGCCTAAGGGGTCGTGAAAGGGTACTTGTGTGGTGCATGCTAATAATAGTTTTTTTAATATAGTGGGTTTAATATTGATTGATGGGAGAGTAGCATGGTTGTATACATCACGGATAATGATGTCAATTGTTTCATGGACGGGAACATTTGTGAATAAGTTTTGAACATCCAAAGATGCAATCATTTGATTATTAGGTTTTACGGAATGGAGAATCTGTAAAAATTCGTCCGTGGAGTTAATGCTATATTTTCCAGGAAGATAGGGAGTAATTAGTTTGTTAAGTGTTTTGGAAAGATTATATATTGGTGTGGGTATTTGAGAAATGATAGGTCGGAGGGGATGATCTTTTTTATGGATTTTTACATTTCCATAAAGGTAGCCGGGCTGATAATCACCTATAATCTTTTGAAGTTTATAGGATCCTATTTCAGCATTGTTTGCAGTAATAAGTTTATTAATATGTTTTTTAAGTTGGGTTGTGGTATTACAAGTTAATTTTTTAAATTTGTTGTGATCGTCGAGAATGGCCTGTAATTTTGAGTGATATTCCTGTCTGTTTAAAATAACAAAAGTATTGGTTTTATCGGCACGTCGGATAACAATATTTTTGTTATTTTTGAGATGTGTGGCTGCTTTTATGAGAGGCATATTTATAATATCATTAGGATTTTTATGGTAACGGTGTTTGATTGATTCAGCTTTGAGTAATTCTTTTAAGCCTACCTGTGTAGTAATATGGTTGTCCTGTTCGAGTTGAAGTATTTGTTGGTATAAAGCTTCAATTTCCATTTGTTTAAACATTGAATTAGGTTTCTGTGCGACATGAAAATTTGGTCCGAGATTAAGGAATTCTATTTCATCTGGAGTAAGTTGGTAATCCGATAGGTTAATGAAGTTGTCATTGATGTTTGGTAAGAGTATTTTTCCTTTATATAATTTGTTTAGCTTTTTTTGGATGACTTGTTTATGGGATTCATGTTCCTTTTGTGTTGTATTGTATAATAAATCCAATATTTCCTTGAATTTTTCACTTGTGGTAGAAGACTGTAAAATTTCTTTGATGTGTACAATTTCAGTGTTGATTTCTTGTAATTCCTGTTTGGCTGTGTGCATTTGACGTTTTATGAGGTTCCATATATACATAATAATTATAAGCAAGATGAAAAAACTCTCAAAAACATAATACGTAGAAATGTTAAACCAGTGGATAGTAATAATCAAATTAAACTCATTATATATTATAAAAAGTTTAAAACAATTGACCTCATAGTTTATAATAACCCAACAGGCACTAAACTAAATTCTTTACAAAAAACCAATGTAGTGTACCAATTTACATGCCCATTCAGAGATTGCATCTCTGATACTACTCAAAAACCTAGTACATATATTGGTTTTACCACAACCACGCTCTCCCGTAGACTTACATGTCATCTTTCTGATCAGAGTACTATTAAACAACATTTCTCTGAAAAACATAAACATGTAGGTAATATCAGACAGATTTTGGTCAACAATACGGTGATCCTTACTCATACACACAGTAAGAGGAACCTGCAGATATTGGAGGCCATGTACATCAAATCAAAACAACCAACACTCAATAAAATCAACTTTAAAACAGGAAATAACATATTACATTGCATTTGACTAGATGGTTTTGTTGTCATTTCGCGCTATCCCGCGGTGTGACGTCATAAAACCGCATCGCAAACTTAAGAACTGCGTTTATTATTTTTGGTAACTATTGCCGTTGCCAAGCGGAGTTTTATGTCAACACAAAATAAAATCGTCGGTGATGGTGGATTTTATAATATTTCAGTTTAAACTACCTCTCTGAAGATGGCTCATGTGAGCCGAAAGCTTAGAAGAAAACCAATAAATAATTATCCAAATGTTGGAGAATTTTTGTCTTTATTTTCAACTGAAATTAAAGCAAAAATACGACGTTTAGAACGGCTCATGATTAAACATAATAGACATTCATTGTCTCTTATATTTAATAGAATATATATATATATATATATATATATATATATATATATATAGATATATATATTATCAATTTTCTGCACTATTGTAAGAACTGCAACCTTGAAACTTCTGAATATCGTTTCTTATGTCTTTGTCTATGAGTGTATCCAATTTGATTAAAATCGGACCACTCCTTCTATAACCCGAGTTCTTCGATTATGGATGTTCGATATTTATCGGGTCTAACTCGACACAAAACCTAGCTAAGAACACTCGCAGACGCTTCTAGTACAAATGTGTAAATTTTCAAGAAAATCGGTTCAGCCGTTTCGGAGTTTGTAGGTAATGGACACACACACACAGACACAGACACACAGACACACATACACACACACAGACAAAGTTCCATTTATAAATAAGTTTAGATATTTAATTCATATTGTAAGTTTGGCAGCAATCTCGTTTATGCAGGTTTCATTAAAAATAACAAGCAAAGTATTATCATTAATTTTTTAATAGAATTTTTCGTATGTTCTTCTGATAGTTTTTTCTTTTCAGAACGACTGGGGTAAGAAATGGCTCTTAAATTTTAATGCTTCCAAAACGAAGCTCCTATCTATTAACCATCACAGACAATCCTTCCTCCCGCCCAGTAATATGGATCAGGCCTCTCTCCCTGAAAGTAAAACGCTGTGCTTCCTCGGATTAACTCTCACATCAGACCACAAGTTGAATAACTATATAGAATCCATAGCCAAATCCGCTGCTAAGAAAGTCGGTTCTCTGTGTAGGACCAGGACGTTTTTCGCGTCCGAAACAATCCTGCACACATACAAATCTACCATCCGCCCTTGCATTGAATATTGCTGCCATATCTGGTCGGGTGCTCCTGCTATCCACCAAATGCGACGGGGAATCTGTAATGTGATCGATCCCGACTTGGCATCTAGGATACACTCGCTTTCTCACCAACGCAGTGTGGCTTACCTGTGACCCTTCTACAAATATTTTCACGGCTTCTGCTCCGATGAACTTAGCTCACTGGTACCCCCTATATGTGAATTTCCTCGATCCACAAGATTATCAACTAGGTCCCACCCTTTTACTGTGAAACCAATAAATTGTAAAGGTAAATTCTACTCCATCAGTTTCTTTTCTCGCACTTCCCGCCTGTGGAATTCTCTTCCGCATACTTGCTTTCTCAACAGCTATAATCTCCAAGAATTTAAATGTAAAGTCAATGGTCATCTCCTGTCTCATTAACTTACATCCTCTCTCTCTCTCTCTCTCTCTCGTGCTTTTTCTCCGTCCAACCCCACTCTCATTAGTATTCTATTCCTTCTCATACTCTCTTTCTGACACCATCTGCAAACTCTCACTCCTTCTCATAACATTCTTCCTATGTAACCCCCTGCACAACAGTGGCAGTAAAATGGCTTGCTTGGGGCTACACGATTATAAATAAAGCAAAACAAAACACACACACACACACACACACACACACACACACACACACAAAACACATTATAAATGAATAGTTCAAATGCTTTGTGCTTCTGATCACTTTTGATCATACTTTTAGCCATCATCAAGGATGAATGTTATTTCATGTTAACTGGATATGTGTATTGCTTATGTATGTAGAGTCATGTTTTCTTCCGAACACGGTAAACACATTGTTGTCGTGTTCGAAAATGATATTGGTATTACGTTCTATTTTTTTTTTTTTATTAAAAACGTCTCCATTACTGTTAACTTTTTTGCCTTTTTTCTGTCCTTTGTATCCGTTACTAAATTTTGTCTCTTTTGGAGATCACCCCTTTTTGGGATACAAGAATGGACTCGTCTAATGTGTACATATAATCCTGCCTATACAGAGAGCAGTAGTTTTGAGTTGAGTTGAGTAGTTGGACCGCCGCTAGTTGGTCAGTAAGAATATAGACTCGTTCACTACAAGATTGTATATATTGATTCTTACTATTATGTCTGTATTGTCAACAAGTATGTTGCAGATAGCACCTGATGAACGCATAGTGCATGAAACTCCGAGTCGGGCTATAGACATAGGATAATACGTATATTCATTAATATATACTTTATAGCTCTGTTATATTACATCCAGCACCGTTTTATTAACACTAGAAAATATCTATGTATTTGCGTGTACATTCGTGCTTATCCATATGAATACTTATTGATACTCCCATATATATATATTGTTGGGGATCACCTATTTTTGGATACAAGAATGGACTCGTCTAATGTTTACTTATAATCCTGCATATACAGAGAGTAGCAGTTTTGAATTTAGTTGAGTAGTTGTAGAGCCGCTAGTTGGTCAGTACGAATACAGACTCATTACCCGGACATACTTCTTCACTACAAGATTGTATATATTGATTCCTACTAACTGTATTCCTAGTATTCCTGAATTGACTAACCCGTGTTGCTGTTTGTATATTTCTGTTTCAATAAAACTTACATTTTTGTCTCCATATCAGCTTTAGCTATTTATTATTTTGCGTGGTTTCTCAACAAGAATCCACAACATATATATACATAAGAGTGAAAAGACTGGAAAAGAGAAAAACCGGAAACCACAACCTAAACAGGGAACAAGGGATGAGCCTCTTCACCTGTTCAATAGACGTGGATGGAGTCTGAACCGGGCAATAGTTTAGACTATCTGCTCTAATTGAAAACAAAAAAAAAATTTAAAAAAAAGAGTGAAAAGATTGGAAAAGAGAAAAACCCGAAACCACAACCTAAACAGGAAACAAAGGATGAGCCTTTTCACCTGTTCAATAGACGTTGGTGGAGTGTGAACCGGGCGATAGTTTAGTCTATCTGCTCCAATTGAAAAAAAATAAAAATAAAAAACAAAAGAGTGAAAAGACTGGAAAAGAGAAAAAAAAATATATATATATACGTGTGTGTGTGTGTGTGTGTGTGTGTGTGTGTGTGTGTGTGTGTGTGTGTGTGATGGATGTGTGCTTTGTGGTGATCCGAGTTCGAATTCCGGTTGAATGCCCTGCAGTCACTTACGCGCTAATACAATTGAGAAAGGTATTAATACTTCCCTTCCCTCCAGTTATGGGTTCTATAGACTTGGCTGGCAACCAGTCTATCAGGGCAGGCAATGGAAGTTGTTGCGGGATAATTAAAAAAAAATGATACTTAAGCGCTATGGAGTGCATTCAGTGCCCAGTGAAAACAATAATATCACTGTTGACCATCTACTACATCCCTGACTGTCTCCGGTAAGTCTCGCCTTCATCGTGCCACCGGACCCCGATGGAATGGGAAGAGAGAGTGAGGCTGACGACCATGCGCAACTTTCCTTCACTTAAATCCAATTAAATCGCAAGTCATGGCTTGTACTAGAAGACATCGTCTTCCTTGCCTGCGAGGGACGAAATCATATATATATATATATCCAGTACTGTGCAAAAGTATTAGGACAAGAACTATTCTATCTTTCATGAGGCATCAAAATAATTGCGACAATTTACCAATCGCACCTAGTATGTATACAGTACTGTGCAAAAGTATTAGGACAAGAACTATTTCATCCTTTATGAGGCATCAAAATAATTGCGACAATTTACCAATCGCACCTAGTATGTATACAGTACTGTGCAAAAGTATTAGAACAAGAACTATTTTATCTTTTATGAGGTATCAAAATAAAGTTTAAAATGACCCCTGTCCTAACACTTTTGCACATTACCAGTAGTGTGCAAAATAATCCGAGATAGGAGATTTTCCTAAAAACCTCACTGAAATTCAAATACAGGGTGAAAAGCCAAAACTTTGTTATAATTATTTAATTAAAAAAGAAGGGGAAGGACGGCTTCGGAATTTGAATTGGCCCCGACACATCCCTGATGTCAAACCTAATGAACATCTATGGGATATTTTGAATTAAAAAAACTGATAAGAATAATGTTACTTTGCAAGACACACTTTGGGAACAAATACAAGCTGCTTTGCAGGAAATACCATTAGATACATTGAAGAAGCTTGTGATGTCAATGCTGAGAGAATGAAGGTTGTGATCAAAGCAAAAGGCTATTATACTAAATATTAAATTTATTTTGTATCAAGTATTTTTTCTTGTTAAAGCATTTGTTGAGTAAATCAAATAAAATTACTTTAATTATTTTTTTATTTTCTGTCAATATGCCTCAAAAGATAAAATAGTTCTTGTCCTAATACTTTTGCACAGTACTGTACATATATATATATATATATATATATATATATATATATATACACGTGAAAAGATCACAAGATCGCCAAGACCTACCGCGGTTTCGCACAACGGCTCGTCAGCGACGAGCCGTTGTGCGAAACCGCGGTAGGTCTTGGCGATCTTGTGATCTTTTCACGTGTGTTTTTGCTCTACGGTACTTCCTCTTTGTTAATTCGATTTGGTTAGTTTGTATCGAGCACTTTTCTTTCTTTGTGGTTGGTTCCGTTTGAGGGTTTTTTTTTTCTTTGCTGCGAGGTACTGTATGTATTGTCGGTACTCCGCGGTTTTCTTTTTTTTTTCCCCTCTTGTCCAACGCTTTATAGCGACGGACAGTAACGGACTTAGATTCTGCCGGTTATTTGTGGTCCTCAAGGTTTGCTTTTGTAAAATTTTAGGATCTAGATACGTACAGAGTCAGTTTTATTATTATTATATATTTATATATATATATATATATATATATATCATCATCATCATCATCATCTCACCCGTTACACCAAATGGTGTATAGGGCAGCCGTTCATCTTTGTGCCGTCGGCTAGCGGCGTGGGTTGGCATTCAACTTTAAACTAGGACTTGTTCTTTGTACGAGGATTCTTTGTATTAAATAGATATAACTTTGATTATTTAAGTATGGAATCAAAGAAGGATGACCTTGTTAAATTAGGCATCAATCGTGAAAACACACACACACACACACACACACACATATATATATATATATATATATACGTGAAAAGATCACAAGATCGCCAAGACCTACCGCGGTTTCGCACAACGGCTCGTCAGGGCAAAGGCAGACCAAGGATTAATCAAATAAATAGACACACCGAGCAAAGACTAACAAACCAGCGTACCCAACTGGGGAAGGGGAGATTCGGGGGAAAAAAAAAATCCGGAGACACAGTATGGTCAGAGACACTAAGCAAGAAATTTTGCTTTATGAAATCTACACCTATTCAGTATTTCAGTTTTGGCGTTAATATATTCAGTAATATGAGGGTTTTTTTTTCTTTGCTGCGAGGTACTGTATGTATTGTCGGTACTCCGCGGTTTTCTTTTTTTTTTCACCCTCTTGTCCAACGCTTTATAGCGACGGACAGTAACGGAGTTAGATTCTGCCGGTTATTTGTGGTCCTCAAAGTTTACTTTTGTAAAATTTTAGGATTTAGATACGTACAGAGTCGGTCTTGTTATTATATATATATATATATATATATATATATGCAGCATATCTTAATTTAAAATGTTTCATTAAATAATATAAAAATATTGTATCTATTTTAAAATACAACTTTCTAGTTACTTAATTATTTTTACGTTGAGTTGAAATTCGTCCAATTGCCGTAGTATTTAACTCAAGTAATTTTGGTCTTTTGATGATTTTTTTTTGTTTAGTTTTTTGGTTTTAAGAAAAACAGTAACAAAAAAATTCACTATAGCTTCAACTGATAAATAAGTTTCTTTGTTGAATTTCAATTTGATAAAAATAGCAACCAAAGAAACATTCTACTCCGAAATCAGGAAAACAAAACCACCTTTCTGACCAATCGAGTATGGTGAGAATCGAAACCAGGCATACGGTCAGAAAGCGAAATTACTAACCAATCAGTATATATATATATATATATATATATATATATATATATATATATATATATATATATATTCAAAATAATAACTAAATAGACTCTGCAAGTATCTAAATCTTAAATTTATACTAAGATAAACTTTAAGAAAAACCAATAACAAACAGAACCTAATTCCGTTACAATCCGGCGCACTAAGGCGTTGGATAAGAGGGGGGAAAAAAAGAAATCCGCGGAATAAAGACAAGACATACGATACTCCGCAGTAAAGAAAAAAACCCAAAACGGAACCAACCACAAAAAAGAAAAGAAAAAGTGCTCGATACAAAGTACAAACGAAATGCAAAATTACAAACGAAATGCAAAAGTAGAGCAAAGACACACAAAGAATCTCAAGATAGCCAAAACCTACCGCGGTTTCACACTACGGCTCGTCACAAAACATGGTGGGAAATGTTTGTAGTCCAAGGGAAAGGCCAGAATCACATCCGGGAGTAAATTCCCAAACAAAATGTAAAAGACGAAACAAGACGACCCTCTTCAGAGAGTTAAGATGAGCCTAATTAACACGTACCCTTGACAAACGTCAAGTGATCGCATTATTATTGCCTCTCTCTTTCTCTCTCACCTCTTTCTACTTCATCGTTCACCTCTCACCTCCTGCCTTTCACCCTTCATCATGAGCGATAACTTCAAAGACATGCCTACCAAAAAAAAGCTCATACACACATACAAACATACCACTATAAACTTTTGATACCCTTAACTTTCTCAATGAACATTAACTTCTACCAATTCTTGTTATTCTTTTCCATCAATAAATTTCTAGTTTAACATGCAAAAAGCATACTTTTTTCTTCCACAAACCTACACATTCCAATCTACAGCCTTCTGATGATAGTGAATAAATCCTCAGCTTTAGGTAGTTCGCTTATGTATGACACAAGGCTAAATCAATAAACATTAACCAACCCCCTATAGCTACACACACACACACACACACACACACACACACACATATATATATATATATATTTTTTTTTTTTTCTAAACATATGCTATTAAATATAAGAGACAATGAATGTCTATTATGTTTAATCATGAGCCGTATTTTTGCTTTAATTTCAGTTGAAAATAAAGACAAAAATTCTTCAACATTTAGATAATTATTTATTGGTTTTCTTCTAAGCTTTCGGCTCACATGAGCTGTCTTCAGAGAGGTTGTTTAAACTGAAATATTATAAAATCCACCATCACCGAGGATTTTATTTTGTGTTGACATAAAACTCCGCTTGGCAACGGCAATAGTTACCAAAAATAATAAACGTAGTTCTTAAGTTTGCGATGCGGTTTTATGACGTCACACCGCGGGATAGCGCGAAATGACAACAAAACCATGTAGTCAAATGCAATGTAATATGTTATTTCCTGTTTTAAAGTTGATTTTATTGAGTGTTGGTTGTTTCGATTTGATGTACATGGCCTCCAATATCTGCAGGTTCCTCTTATATATATATATACTCATAAATAAATGGAGGGAGATCATTAGTATGTGTCATCACAGAAATAAGTATAAATTGCAACAATTATTCTATTCTTTCAATTAGTTACAATAAAGATTTTTTTTAAATTTTGGCTAAGCAGTTAATTCCCCCGACTTACCACTAGTAACTCAAGGATCACGCCACATACATCCCACTACCAAATTCGGAATTACTTTTAAAATTCTGCACGCTTAACCCTATAAAAACCAATGCAGAAAAAATTAAAATTTTAAAATTTGAATACCAGAATATACTCCTAAATATATGGAGGCAGATTATTAGTATCTATCATCATAGTTATCCTATTCTTTCAATTAGTCACAATAAGGTTTCTGAGTGCATGGTCATCAGCAAAAGATACAACCCAAAATGCCAAATACAGGTGGGGGATAACAGAATCAAACAAGTCCAAGAATTTAAGTGCCTAGGAAGTGTTCAAACAGAAGATCGAAAGTGCGACACGGAAAACCGAAGGCGAATTGGCATGGCAAAGGACGCGTTCCAGAAGATGAGCAAAATACTAACACACAGGAAAATCTCAATAGAAACGAAGAAAAGAATTCTAGACTGCTACGTGATGTCAGTTCTTCAATACGGCTGTGAATGCTGGACAATATCATCGAAAATGAGGACAAAACTGGAAGCGGCCGAAATGTGGTTCTACAGAAGGATGCTACGGATATCGTGGACTGAGCATGCAAGCAACGATGAGGTGTTAGAAAGAATTGCAACAAAAAGGAAATTGATGCTGAGCATCAGGAAGAGACAGCTGAAGTTCCTGGGACATGCAATGAGGAAGGAGAGCCTGGAGAACCTGATACTGACTGGTCAGATAGAAGGAAGGAGAGACAGAGGAAGGCAGCGGATAACATATGTGCAGGGTCTGATCAGGTGGATGACAGAACAGGAGTTGCCAGGAGCAACAGGAGCAAACATACTAAGAGCCACAAGGGATAGGGAGACGTGGAGAACCATGATCGCCTACGTCCTGAAGGGACAAGGCACATAGAAGAAGGTTTTTATTTAATTTGACTTAGCAGTTACGTCTCCACAACCTATCACGACTAACTCAAAGATCAAGACACATACCTCCTACTACGAAAGAAGAAATTACTACTAAAATTCCGCTAGCTTAACCTTATAAAAACCAATATCCCCCAACCATTTCTTTTACTAGAACAAGTCTTCGGGCTTAGAATTTTTCCTCATTCTTTCTTTAAATGGGGCTAAAAATTCATGTCGTAAAATGACATGTTGAAAATGGTGATTTCCCCTCTAAGTTTTATCTGCATTTACAGATATATATATTTATATATATATATATATAGGAAAGAATATTAATAAAAAGTTTTACACGCATCTACACATATCTATACAATCCGCTCGCTCACACACACACACACACACACACACACACACACACACACACACACACACACACACACATATATATATATATTAAAAGATCTGCCTTCTTTTACCGAGCGCCTATAGCTCAGCGGTAGAATCGCCGACTGACGCCTATTCGGTCGGGTTTCAATCCTGGCTTAAAAGCAATCGGAGCCTAATCGTACTGATGACCTGTGATACAGCGAAACAGATCTGTTTGTAGATGACTTTATATATATATATATATATATATATATATATATATATATATATATATACGAGCTCTGATCAAAACTGTATTGGGCCGCTTGATACTGATTTACTTTTTCATCTGTTGAACATGCAGATTAATTTATAACGTTCTCCTTCAATTCCTTTGTTGACACTAGTGCCTTGGAAAGCAAATGTGTAGAGTGTGGTAGTCTTGTCACACCAAAGTGATTCTATCAAACGCTTTGGCTTCTGCAGCACTTTTGGATGAAGCACAACACTCACGATGTGTGTTTTAGTGAAATGGATATCGTCTCGGAACGACAAATCGGGGAGCCGTGTTCGAATTCCAGTAAAATTCCTTGCATTCACTTACACACAAATAGCCTTGGGATAAGCATTAGTTCATCTCTTCCCTCCAGTTATGGGTCAAATAACAGTACAGATTGGGTTCTATAGTCTTGGCTGGAAACCAGTCTACCACAGAAAGCAATGTTAACCTACTACGGGATAATCTTCTCCCCAGTCAGTCATGTCTCTTTCGAGACATGACCGCCCAAAGCGTGTCTCACGTATGGCACTTAACTGACTGAAAATTTAGAATGTGCGCTGTGGTGCGGTGGTTATCGACTCGGAGCGACAAATCGGGCAGCCCTGTTCGAATTCCAGTTCAATTCATGGCATTTACTTACGCACAAATGCCCTTGGGAAAGGTATTAATCCGTCTCTTCCCCACATGGGTCAAATAATAGGACAGATTGGGTTCTATAGCCTTTTCTGGCAACATAAGCCATTTTCAAAGATGACACATTACATACAAATTAGAAAGATGGTTTCTATAGCTTTGGCTTACATAAGCCATTTTCAAAGATGTCATATTACATTATATATTATAAACACTGACAAACGATAATGACAAACTGTTTATAATTACATTGAAGCCGAAAGCTTAGATTGGATTATTAAAAAAAATATGTATCAATATTGTAATTTTCTTTCTTCATTTAATGATAATGCTATTAAGCTTATCAGAGAATATGAAAAAAGATTACATAAAATTAACAGACAAAAATTTTCTATATTATTTAATGAAACATTCATTAATATATATATATATATATATATATATATATAAGTGAGATTGTAAAAATTATACTCGTGTCGAAAAACCTTTCGAAGGAAGGAAAAAATTGTTTTAAAAAATATATAAAATTTAGATAGAAACATTTTATTAAGATACATACATATCTTCATATGAAATGATTTTTTTTAACATTATTTTTGATCGATACTCGTATTTAATTAGATATTATATTTATAATCAAACTGTATATATATTTATTTCTACCGGCCCGAATATTTACGATAACTTTTGTGATTCAGCAAGATTCGAACCTATCCACATAGGGGAAGCCACCAATTGATCCAGCGCATCTTAATATATATATATATATATATATATATATATATATATATATATATTTGAAAAAGATTCTTGGTAGTACATAATGTTATTATGGCAAAGAATAAGTGGAAATTTATTGATAAATTTAATTTAAATAATCAGACCGGTAGAAATAAATGTATAATACTGTTTGATTATAAACAGAATATCTACTTAAATAGGAGTATCGATCAAAAATAATGTTCAAGCAAATCATTTCTTAAATGTAAATAATATTTTATACACACATTATAATTTCTTATAAACCGTTGGCATATATATTCTTCGTTTTTGTGCCCTGTCCTTTCAGGACGTAGGCGATCATTGCTTTCCACGTCTCCCTATCCCTGATAGCTCTTAGCACGCCTTATCCTGTTACACCATACAACCCTCGTTCTGTCATCCATTAACGCAAGCCCATAAATCTAGAATATAAATGTATAGAACCTAGCATGGCCACAAAATGAGGGATCAATTTATATATTGATTATAATATAAAAATTGATGCTCCATTTTATACACACATTATAATTTCTTATAAACAGTTGGCATATATATTTTTCTTCTATGTGTCCTGTCCTTTCAGGACATAGGCGATCATGGCTTTCCACGTCTCCCTATACCTGTTGGCTCTTAGCACGCCTTCTCCTGTTACACCATTCAACCCCCTGTCATCCACTAGCCCAAGCCTATAAATCTAGAATATAAATGTATAGAAACAAGCATGGCTACAAAATGAGGGATCAGTTTATATATTGATTATAATATAGAATTGATCCCTCACTTTATACCCACATTACAATTTCTTCTCAACCGTTGGCATATATATTCTTCTTCTATATGCCCTGTCCTTTCAGGACGTAGGCGATCATTGCTTTCCACGTTTACCTATCCCTGATGGCTCTCAGCACGCCTTCTCCTGTTACACCATACAACCCTAGTTCTGTCATCCACTAACTATAGCCCATAAATCTAGAATATAAATGTATAGAACCTAGCATGGCCACAAAATGAGGGATCAGTTTACATATTGATTATAATATAAAAATTGATGCCCCACTTGATCGACACTCGTATTTAAGTAGATATACTGTTTATAATCAAACAGTATTATATATTCATTTCTACTGATAAGTTTTTGTTACGAAAATGTGTGTCATTCGGCAGAATTAGACAAATTTAGACTGATCGTCATTCGTGGTCGAGAGGTTTAAGACGCGCCAGATCACTTGGTGTTGGCTTCCCGTATGTGGATAGGAGTCGCAGGTTTGAAGTCTGCATAATGACATATTTTCGTAACAAAAATATATCGTAAATAATCTGGCCTATAGAAATATATATATATAATACTGTTTGATTATAAACAGAATATCTACGTAAATACGAGTATCGATCAAAAATAATTTTTAAACAAATCATTTCATATAAAGATATATATCTATCTTAATAAAATGATTCTATCTAAATTTTATATATATTTTTAAAACAATTTTTTCCTTTTTTCGATAGTTTTCGAGGAAAGTTTTTCGACACGAGTATATATATATGTAATGAAGTCTTTAAAACTAATTTTTTGGACGTTGGCTTGAAAGACTAAAAAGCAATCATTGTTTCCAGTCAAAGCGAAACTGTAGATTGAAAGAAAAATGACTGAATGTAAGTCAAACTTTGATTTCCGGCATCAAATACGTTTTCCACCGCAAACTGAATTTTGAAGGCTAAATAAGTCCTCTGAGTAAATGGTATCATGGATGAGACTAAGAAGTACAATTATACCTACTTAGAGCAAAACCCGAAGCAAAAACCAAAATAAAAGAGCTGAAAATGTGATTTGATCAAATCCGATAGGTTATCGGTGCATAGATTTCCAATATCGAAGTCAAATAAGTCATCCAAAGATAAACTAACCTAAGTAAGTCCATGAAAACTTATCGTACCCATCGGGAGTAAAATTGGAGAAAATGAGCCATATTGATGGTTGAATATCGGTTTTTGATCAAATTCGATAGAATATCGGGGGTATCGATTTCCGATATCGGGGAAAATGAGTCGTCTGAGAAGATCTATTAATGTTTGAAATTAAAAACTATAATTTTGCCATGTTAAAGCAAATTCTGCAGCAAGAACCACGATAAAAGAGCTGAAATCCTGTTCTTGATCAGACCTGATCGGATATCGGGGTATCGATTTTTGATATCGTGAGAAATCGGAAAAAATAAGTAACTCCTGACCGGACCGGAAGCCTAAAAAATATTTGTGTGAAGGTTGGTGAGAATCGGATAAATATTGTGGATTTGTATAAAGGACATACAGACAAATAGACAGACAGACACACAAACATCTTGTCTTTTATATATAGAGATAAAACAGGAAATTTGCGTTGGTGCAGTGGGTATCATCTCGGAATCAGAAATCTTAGAGACTAGTTAGAATTACAGTTGAATTAGTTGCATTCACTTACGCACAAATACCTGTTGTGAATGGGATTAATCGGTGCATTCTCCCGCCAGCTATTGGGTTAGCAGGTCAGATTGATTTCTGCAGTTTTGGTTGGCAACCAGTCTACCGTAGAAAGCAATGGCAGAATACTGCAGGAGTATCTTCTGCCCTCTCAGATTTGTCTCTTTCGAAACCTTTTTTGTTGTGGACCAGAATAGGTCCGGAAAAGAAAACACAACTCGGGTTGAAACAGATATATATTAACGAGAAACAAATGCAAGAGGGTTACACGTCAGGCTGACTGCCAAGTGTAGACCGGGGAGACTCAACTATCTCAACGCCTCATGCAATCGTCCCACTTGAGACATAGTCTCCCGGTAATTTAATAATCATGAGAAGAGTTCATTATGGTACAAACGGGTAGGTCTAATCACAGAGGATATTGACGAAATACAAAGAAAGATTTTTTAACCTGGCATCTCAATTTCAGTCACTTTCTCACCGACGTGACATGGCTTCTTTTTATAAATATTTTCACGGCAACTACTCTGATTAGCTTTTATTCATTTATTTATTTATTTATTTATTTTTGGTGCACGTCTACATGAATTAAAATTTACTTCTAGACTGGCATTTAGATCCCACCCGTTTACTTTTAAATATAACCATCACTTCTACTCCACCAGTTCCTTTTCTCGCACTTCTTGCAAGTGAAATCCATTTCCCTTTAATTGCTTCCCTTGCTTTAATTGCTTTTATCTCCTGCTTGCACGGAGTTAGTTTTTTTTGAGTGGATATCGGCTAGGAACGAGAAATCGGGAAGTCGGGTTCGAATTCCAGTCGAATCCCTTGCATTCACTTACACGCAAATACCCTTGGGAAATTCCGTCTCTTCCCTCCAGTTATGGGTTAAATAATAGGACAGATTGGGTTCTGTAGCCTTGGTCGGCAACCAGTCTACCGCAGAAAGCAATGGCAACCTACTGCGGGATAATCTTCTGTCCAGTCAATCATGTCTGTTTCGAAACATGATCGCTCAAGCGAGTATCACGTATGGCAATTAACTGACTGTGTTGATTATATATATAAACATTTAGGTACCTAAATCGTAAAAAACTTCATAGCTACTTTTAAACTGAATATTTAAAAATGAAAAAGTTTTCTTGAAAATTTTGTTTTAGTTTTAATTAAAAGTCAGTCAGTCAAGTGCTATACGTGATACACGCTTGGGTGGTCATGTCTCGAAAGAGACATGACTGAATGGGCAGAAGATTATCCTGCAGTAGGTTGCCATTACTTATAGCGGTAGATTGGTTGCCTGCTATAGAACCAAATCCTCTGTCAATCGTCAATTGCCGAACGCCAACTTGAGACAGTCTTCCTGTATTTATAGTCACGAGACGAGTTCATTATGGTACAATGGGTAGGTTCCATAACACTTATCGTCTGTGCCTGTATCCCGTATGCCACTTAACTGTCTGAATGATGCAAAGGAAAAATGGAAATGTTAACAATAAACAAGAGAAAACCCTCAAAGGGTTTCCCCCAAACACACCAAGCAAGGCGGTACCGCAGGGGACTAGATAAGAGAGCCCAAAGAAAGTGGAACAGGTTACAGTGGGTGTCGGAGAATAGCTAAAGAAGGACGGGATGATTGTGAAGAGAGTTACATTGAAGTAAAGCGAAAAGAGAGAAGAACAAGTGCAGGGGTTGTCAGGGAAAGGATAAGAGAAAGATGGGATTGAAGGACGTAGGAGATGGAAACTGATGTTGTATTGAATCTCCAGGAGGTTACACTGCAGATTCCCTTTTTGATTTTGACGGGGACCTCGAGATGAATAGCAGGGGCGCCCGACACGATATAACAACAGTATTCAATGCACCTACGAATCGTAGATTTGTCACACAGTCAACCGACCTTCCTAGCAGTATATTTAAGCATTCATTAGATGTAGTCGTTTCATTTGAGGTCTGCTGGAGAGTGAGGCCGAGTAGGGAAATGTATATTAATCAATTCGAAAATTAGTTTTTCTATTTTGACTTTACTTCAAAATGAAAAGGTGTATTGAATCAAACAATATTTCTTTTCCTTGCATTAGTTTTCATTTGCTTATTTAGTTAAGGTTTATATCCTAATTCAGTTTTATGACCATTTTATTTTATAACCATTTTTATTTGGAGACCATAATAAACAAAAAAAAATTATAGTATTTATATTATTCGGACTATTGTTCTCATCTTTGTTGCCATTTCTACGACGTTTCGGCCGTTGTACGCTCCGGCTTTCCTCAGGTGCTAAGAATCTCGAAACGAACCCTATTATTACAATCACTGGGACATGTATTCTTAAGTGGATATAGACGTTGGTTAGTTCCTGTGACTTGACCCGAAGAGTTGAGTTCAATACCAGGCTACAGCAATGGTGAACAATTAACTTGCAGAGTAAGAGGGAGATAACTCATGACTTCCAATCGAATCATTACTACGCAAGGAATGAGAATGATATACACCAGTGATTGTAATAAGAAGTTTAGTTGGAAATTCCTAGCAGCTAAAGAAGGCGTACAACGACCGAAACGTCGTACAAATGGCAACAAAGATGACGACAATAGTCTGAATAAAGTAAATATTGTAAATACTACCTAATCTCAGAAATATAGACAAATATTAAAAAAATTATAACGTGGACATACATTAGGGATCAGTTCTTTATTACAATCTATAAATAAACTTATTGGTCACGATAGTTTATATATATATATATATATATATATATATATATATATATATATATATATATATATATTCCAGATAATGTAAATAAATATAAAATACATGTCTGCTTTGCTAATCAGTATTTCGTTGACACATTCATTCGTTTTTTAACGGTTTATCAAGCATTTGCATGTTATTTAAAGCCACAAAAGATTCTTCTTCTTCTTCTTCTTCTTCTTCTTCTATGTGCCCTATTCTTTCAGGACGTAGACAATCATGGCCTTCCACGTCTACCTGTCCCTGATGGCTCTTAGCACGCTTTCTCCTGTTATACAACGCAACCCCCGTTCTGTCAGGCCCTTCAAATATGTTATCCGCTGTCTTCCTCTGTCTCTTTTTCCATCTACTTGGCCTGTCAGTATCAGATTCTCCAAGCCCTCCTTCCTCATTGCATGTCCCAGGAACTTCAGTTTTCTCTTCCTGATGCTCACTATTAATTTTTTTCGTTGCCATTCTTTTCAACACCTCATCATTGCTCACATGCTCGGTCCATGATATCCGCAGCATCCTTCTGTAGAACCACATTTCCGCTGCTTCAAGTGTTTCCTTCTTCTTCGATAATATTTTTCAAAAGCTTTTAGATTGCGAAAATATATATATATATATATATATATATATATATATATATATATATATGTTGATAATAGCTGAGTGATACAAATATAGCTAATTAACCCATAACTTGAGAGAGAAAGGGTGGATTTATACTATTCACAAGGTATTTATAAGTGAATACAATAAACTCAACAGAAATTGGAACTTGGCATTTTTACAATTACAGACCATAATATAACACATCCGCCCGCTCACCCAAGCTTAGGCAAAAATTGCTATTCCAATGCAAAAGACACCACCTTTATTTGGGCGTCGAGGTATCAGCGAAATTGCAGTTCTGACTAACAAGTGGATATAACGAGTCTGATTGGAATTGGAACTCGTCTGTCGGATTAAAATTTCGGGTCATCATCCATTTACACCCGCAACTCAGAGCCTACAGCCCGTGGTACTCCTAAGTTATTACCCATCTTGGTCCTGACGAGATGTGGCCGTAAGTATAAACGTTTTTGACAGTAGATATGAAAAATTTAAAGATACAAAAACGTTTAACATTGAAATTTATATGTTGACGTTGGATATATCGAAATTTAAAATTAATTCATTAGTTTCGGCTTTTTCTCCCTATTATTTTAAATTTGATTTTTCTTTTTTACGTATTTTTTACTTTTTATTGTTATTGATTTTAATACTGGACTTAAAATTACAATAAATTAAAGTTAGATAAAATTCTAAATTAGCAGATAATAGTTTGATGTAAGCGTACAGTTTGGTTGTAGTCATTTCCGTCGATGATCCAAGACTCGGCACAATATATATATTAAGAGGCGGGTTCGTCAAAGACACTGGAACAAGGAACGCCTTATTTATGATAAGGACGCTCTCCGAAAGGGCAATAAAAGTAAAGATGTTTTATCGATTATGCGAAGGCGTTCGACAAAATACTCCACAAAAAATTGATGGACGTACTCAGCAGCCTCGACATATTTAGGAAAGACATAAGAGTAATCAAGAATCTCTACTGGCAGCAAACCACCTGCATACGGACAGGTAACGAAATCAACAGATATACAAATATAGAAAGGGGCGTAAGACAAGGATGTGTCATTTCACCGGATCTATCAACGAGACCCAAGAGGTTATGCCAGGATTTGTCATTGGTAGCCACAATTTGAACAACATATGGTATGTATCGTAATGTCAACAAATATAAACATGTTGCTATTCATGGTCGAGTGGTTAAGAGAGTACCAGATCAAATGGTAGCTTCCCCTATGTAAATAGGGGTCGCAGGTTCGAATCCTGCTGGATAGCACACATTTTCGCAATAAAATTTATCGTAAAATAATCAGGCCGGTAGATATAAATATAAAATACTGTTTAATTAAAAAAAAACAGAATATCTGCTTAAATACGAGTATCGGTAAAAATAATGTTCAGAATAATTCATTACAAATTGTCGGTTGCTTATAACCAAGTTTCGTTAAAATTCGTTAATTTCCGTAACATGTTAACATATGGTATGTAGATGATGTTGCCATTTATACGACGTTTCGGCCGTTGTACGCTCCAGCTTTCCTCAGATGCTAAGAATCTCGAAACGAACCCTATTATTACAATCACTGGGACATGTATTCTTAAGTGGATATAGACGTTGGTTAGTTCCTGTGACTTGACCCGAAGAGTTGAGTTCAATACCAGGCTACAGCAATGGTGAACAATTAACTTGCAGAGTAAGAGGGAGATAACTCATGACTTCCAATCGAATCATTACTACGCAAGGAATGAGAATGATATACACCAGTGATTGTAATAAGAAGTTTAGTTGGAAATTCCTAGCAGCTAAAGAAGGCGTACAACGACCGAAACGTCGTACAAATGGCAACAAAGATGACGACAATAGTCCGAATAAAGTAAATATTGTAAATACTACCTAATCTCAGAAATATAGACAAATATTAAAAAAATTATAACGTGGACATACATTAGGGATCAGTTCTTTATTACAATCTATAAATAAACTTATTGGTCACGATAGTTTATGTATATATATATATATATATATATATATATATATATATATATATTCCAGATAATGTAAATAAATATAAAATACATGTCTGCTTTGCTCAGGTGGGGAATACTAAAATCAAGCAGGTATAAAAATTTGAATACTTGGAAAGTGTTCTAACAGAAGACGGAAAGTGCGACACAGCGATCCGAAGGCGAATTGACATGTCAAAGAACACATTCCAGACGTTGAGTAGAGAATTACGAGAGAGGACAATTTCGCTAGAAACATAGAGAATACTGGATTGCTATGTGATGCCTGTTCTTCAATATGACAGTGAATGCTGGAAAATCTCATTGAAAATAAAGAAAAAACCTGAAGTAACTGAAATGTGGTTCTACAGAAAGATGCTGAGAATATCATGGATCGAGCATGTGAGCAATGATGAGGTTTTAGAAAGGATGGAAATGAAAAGGAAATTAATAGTGAGCATCAGGAAGAGACAGCTGAAGTTCCTAGGACAGGCAATGAGGAAGGAAGGCTTAGAGAATCTGGTACTAACAGACCAAATCCAGAGAAGGAGTGACAGGGGAAAACAGCGTTTAACGTAATGGACTGGCCTGAGCATGTGGATGGCAGAACGAGGTTTGCGTGGTGTAACAGGAGAAAGCCAACTAAGAACCACCAGTGATAGGAAGAAGTGGAAGGCCATGATCGCCTACGTCCTGAAAGAAGAAGGAAGATAGAAGAACAATATTTTTACTGACCAATTTTCGTGCTTTTCACGAATTTTCTGTTAGCTCTGTATAATGTAACGATTCTATGAAATGAGAACAAAATAAATATGGATTTTACTACAGATAAAATCGAAAAAAAAATAATTCGGCAGTGATCTATTTTTTTAATTCTTCCTCGAAACAATTTTCCCTGTCGACGACTGATTTTCAGATGATAAAAGCAGCCGAAATGCCAGCCAATCACATGTTTTCATTCGCACATTCCCTTTCATGCGGGTTTTCTTTATTCACCAATCACATTGTTTCGTAACTGCTCATAAATATTCAGGCGATAAATACCGCCAGGCGTATGGAGATGGCGAAATGCATCTATTAAAAATGCAATCGACACCAGGCGTTTTCACCGATTTTGTTCATTTTTTCTTTCCATTTTTTTACAAAGAAAATGGCAGGTTAGAAGTGCATTCATTACACTGTGGCGTACAAACTGATAAAAACACACCCAAACTTATAAACGTATATACGCGCTCGCACAAATATGCTGATAATATATCAAAAGAAATAGCGCAATATAAAAATGCATACGTAATATATATATATATACAATATAGTCGTCCGCACACAGATCTGTTTCGCTGTATTACTGCTCATCAGTACGGTTTAGACTCCGTTCGCCTCTTAACCCAGGATCGAAACCCGACCGAGTCGGCGTCAGTCGGCGATTCTACCCCTAGGCCACGAGCGTCCGGCAGAAGAAGGCAGGCTTTTTAGAGCGTATAAACACGCCCAATAGCTCGAGTGCTCCAATTCATTATCGAATGAGCGATATATATATATATATATATATATATATATATATATATATATATATATATATATATATATATGTCCAGTCCGTAAACGGCGAGGATAATCCAACATGATCAACTATAAAATATTAAGTGTTATATATATATATAGAGAGAGAGAGCTCAATGTATGTTATCCAGAGTAACATGATAATTATAAAGAAAAACTCAACACGTCATTTATATATATATAAATATATATATATATATATATATATATATATATATATAAGAAAGACAAATAATTAGGATTAATTTAGACAATTTTGTCAATTAATTGAGCAGAGTCTTGCCGACTTCAAAGTTTCGTGAAGGCACCACTAATACGCTCTGTGGAGTGAAGACAACATAATGGTGTCTTCAGGAAACTTCGAAGTAGGCAGGACTCTGCTCAGCTGAGTGACAAAATTTTCCACGTTAACCCTGTTAATACGCTAACTCTGTGTCGATATCGAGCACTTTACGACAAAAAAACTGTTTGCCACAATACCTTTTTAACAGAAAACAAATGAAAAAAATTCTAAGAATTATCGTATATCAACACACACATACACATACACATACACATGTATATACATATAGTGCGATTGAAAAATTGTCGTCTAAATGATGCAAACATGAAAATAACACTGATATCTCATTTTAATAAATATACATTTTCTTCTTCACTGATAGTACTATACATTTTTCTTCATTGAATATATATATATATATATATAGGGGTGGAACAAGTTGCCAGTTTCGTAGCTTGAGTGAACTCATGTAGAGAGGGCACCAAGGTGATAAGCTTGTCGGAGTATATATATATATATATATATATATATATATATGCATATTTTTTCGGTCAAGAAAAAATATACAGCAATAACAGTGAGGAAATTAAGTATATTTATTAATATATACTCAATAGCTCTGTTACATTACATTAAGCACTATTTTATTTACACCAGCTCTCAGTGTGTGATAACCTATATTTGTATACAGGATGAGATAGATAGACTGTATAATCCAAGTGTTTCAAAAATAACGTTTATTACCATCAATATTAACTACCTGATGAGGTATTTTTTTCGATGTCGAGACAAAATGTACACTTTTGTAGTAAATTATAATTTGTACATGTTGTAAACTATATATATATTATATATATATATATATATATATATATATAATCCGTGAACGGCGAGGATAATCCAACAAGATCTGCTTAATATGTTATCCAGAGCAATCTGATATTTATAAACGAAAACTCAACATATTATTTAGATTGGTTATAAATTATAATCCATTTCTATGAGCTAAATTAACTCATTTCATCAGACCACACTGGGTTCGTTTCATTCGATACAAATATTTTCCCGGAATAAACATTTCTTTAATGAGAAAAGGAAAACAAGTAAAAAGATTTAAAAACAGAGACCTTGGCTTTATCTCAGTTAAGGATCTCTAGACCAGTCAAGAAGAGGTCACTATTCCAGGTACTCTTGAAGTCATATTGTTGCGCAAGTCCATTGGCAGCAAACTGCTTGTATACGGATAAGAAATGAGCTCAGCTTGGCATGTAAAAATAGAAAGGGGCGTAAGACAAGGATGTGTTTCCTCATCGGATCTTTTTAACGTGTACAGCAAAGCAATTATGAGAGAAATAAAAGCATTGCCGGGATTCGTCATTAGCGGCCATAATCTCAACACTATCAGATACGCGGAAGACACAGTGCTGCTAGTAGACACGGAAAAGAAAATGCAGGACCTTCTATCCCCTACTATTCTCCTCGTGGTTCTTGACAAAATACAACAGAGAGTCTGTAATGTGATCGATACCGACTTAGCAGATCGGCTGCAGTCTCTCTCACCGGCGCGACGTGGCTTCCCTGTGTCTTCACCTCCGATGAACTTAGATCACTGGTGCCCACTAGGTACAAATTTGCACGAGATACTAGATTAGCATATACATTTGCACAGAAATAATGCTATTTTGGATAAATTTGAAGGGGGAAAAGCGAAGGGAATTAAAAAGAAAATTTACCGTAAACACGTATCGGTTATTTATTTAAAACGTGTGCAATATTTTCCACACATTTTTGTAGTCGCTGATAATCCCTGTAAATCTTTAGGTCAACGTTAACAAGGGATAAACCTCTATTTCAATTCAAATGACTTGCAAGGACTGAAAAATAGGAAATAAGTAAAATTATTTACTTTGTAATAGGAATACCTATAAATGAATAGTAAATAAAAGTTGAGAATTTTGGGCAGAGTCATTATGTACTCTCGTAATTGTTACCGTTAATTCATCACCACTTTTGAAGTATCCTTTGCGCAGCCATATCTGCTTTACAACCTTTAAAAATTTTCTTGTCTTCGATTTTATCAATATATTTCTACTTTTATAAAAACAAACAAACGCTAATTATACACACACAAAAAAATAATTAAATTTTGTCTAGACGACAATTATATTTTCGGTTTGGATAAACATATTTCTGAAAAACCAGACTTCAAATCACGGAAGTAAACAAGTATCGGTTATTTTGTTGAACGTGTGAGATGTTTTCCCCTCTTTAACCCCAGATCCCACAGTTTATGCCCAATAGAAACTCTGATTATGGTCCCAACTATTTATATTCAGTCAGTTAAGTGACATACGTGATACACACTTTCGGCGATCATGTCTCGATTTGTCGTTCACTGCACCACAACTATGCCAGAAACTGCAAAAACAACCTGTGGACCTAACATATGAGCAACGACAAAGTTTTGGAGAGGCAAACGAAAAAGAAGATTACGCTTAGCATCAAGAAAAAATGACTGATGTTTCTGGGACACGAAATGAATTAATTTTAGGGGTACAACACATATTGAGAGTAAGAGAGTTAGCGAGACACTTTTTTGATGAGATTGTGTGAATAGATGGTGGAATGGCAAGGCGGAAGACTTAGTAAAGTAAGAGGCGCTGCTAAGGGCCAAAAAAGAAAGAAAATGGTGGAGAGCCATGATCACCTATGTTCTAAAGGGACTTGACACATAGAAGCAACCTTAGACAACAAATATTGAATTACATCATTTCCTTTCGTGATACTTTCTTAGGTTCTAAATGTTATTTTTTTTTGTTCGTATTGGTAACGGTAATGTTAATATTAGACGTTTTCATATAAGGAAACTTTTGACATTCATTGACAACAAATATTGAATTCCATGATTTGGTTTCGTGATAAAAACAAATGTTACCTCTTTGTTAGGTTCTAAATGTTATTTTTTTGTTTATATCGGTAACGGTGATGTTAATATTAGATGTTTTTATATAAGGAAACATTTAGCATTCATTGACCGGGAAGTCTGTACAGCTTTCGGTTTGAAATTTATAAAATCTTAGTTAAAATAATTTTTTTAGAAAGTAGTGGGGAAAATCGAATTAAAAAGGACGAAACATAACAGAAAAGCGGTTATACAGAAGGATGCTGAGGATACCATAGACCAAACATGTGTGCAACGGTTTTGGAGAGGATGTAAACGAAAAAAATAATTATACTTAGCATCAAGAAGAGACAGCTGAGATTTCTGGTACAAGTAATGAGGAAAGAGGGCTTGAAGAATCTAATGCTCACGGGACGGATAGAAGGGAAAGAGAGACAATGGAAAGCATGAATTTACACAAGCTAATAGACTAGCAACAAGGTTTCACCGTTTTACAGTGAAACCAATCACTACCCGCCTGCGAAACTTCCGTCCGTGTACTTGCTTCCCTGACAGCTACATTCTCTCTACTTTAAAAGTATCGTTTGCGCAGCAATACCTGCTTTACAACCTCTACAAATTTTATTGTTTTCGATTTTATGCAATACTAGCAGTATAGCCCGGCGTCCCTCGGATCTAATAAAAGCTTAATAACCAATCCATGGTCCTGGAGCTCAGACTCAGCCTAAAGAATATTTGTGTGAAGTTTAGTGAGAATCGGATAAAAATTGTGGATTTGTATAAAGGACATACAGATAAACAGACACACACACAAACATCTTGCCTTTTACATAAATATATATTAACTACTGTAAGAACTGCAACCTTGAAACTTCTGAATATCGTTTCTTATATCTTTGTCTATGAGTGTATCAAATTTGATTAAAATCGGACCACTCCTTCTAAAACCAGATTTTTTCGATTATCTATATTTATTGGGGGTACCTCGACACAAAGCTTAGCTAAGAACATTCGCAGAAGCTTATAGTACAACTGTGTAAATTTTCAAGAAAATCGGTTCAGCCGTTTCGGAGTCTATAGGTAATGGACACACACACACACACACACACACACACAGACAAAGTTCCATTTATAAATAGGTTTAGATATAAATATATATTATTCATTCACACACGAGCATGTATTGCTGTATCACAGCTCATCAGTGTGGCTAGGCACATCCACTGGCTTCTGGCTGGGATCGAAATTCGACCGATTTAGTGTCAATTGTTACCCCCTAAGCCATAGGCGTATGGAATCGGAGTCTATAGGTAACGGACACACACACACACACACACACACACACACACACACACACACACACACACACACACAGACAAAGTTCCATTTATAAATAAGTTTAGACCAATTGCCATCTCTTATCTCCTTGACTCGCATCCTTTCCCTGACAACCACTGTTCTTTTTCCTTTCCACGCTACACTCACGGAGCTCACATCACATTAGTTTTTTCATACTTCTCTTACACATTTACCAATGCCTCTCTTATGTAATCCCCTATGACCTGTGGCAGTACTGCCCTGCTTGGGGTGAAAATATTATTAAAAAATTAAAAAAGCAACACAAGACGTACTTGATGGGCTTAAGTAAGTGGATGGTGGAGCAGGGTTTGTGAGAGATAAATTGTTAAGGGTGACAAAGAATGGGAGCAACTGGAGGTCTATGATCGCCTCCGGCAACTCCCACTTTCCCCCTGTGGAATTCCCTTTCACATACATACTTCCCCGACAGCTACAATCTCCAGGAGTTTAAATGTAAGGTCAATAGACACCTCCTAACACACTAACTCGCATCCATTCTCTCAAACACTCTTCCCATCTACATCCTTACCCGTCTATCACCCTCCTTCTTACGTTTCCTATATCTAACCACTCTTTCTTATCACCATCCCCTATGTAACCCCCTGCGCAGTAGTGGCAGTGGAATGCCTTGCTTGGGGTGAAATGAATGAAGAAGAAGAAGATTACTTATTAAAATAATAACGATAATCATAGCCATGATCATCAGCTGCAACAAATGGAAATCGTCATACAGATTTTTCCAGTTTCTCATTCGGTGGCGAATTTGGTGTCTGGCCGCTTGTGTCCTTGTGTCCACCCCTACTGGGGTGGTTAAAAAACCTCTGTTGCAGAGGCCTGCTCAGACGCATTTGTGTCAGATCGCCATCCACCTGTTGTCTATATTGCAACTATGCTGTGCCCTAGATGAGTTGCAGTTTCTGGGAGAGGGCGTGTTTTCTAGCTTGATCTACAGTCTGAACAAGGCCAGCAATGCTATAATGCCTTGTAACAACCTGTTAGCACAACAATCGATGTTAAGCCAAAGTTTCACTCGCAAGGCATCGGCTCAACACGTGGTAGAGTTTTTAGCCGCTTTCCAAACATACCGCGCGATGTGATCACTGCACCTTCCTGAAAAATCGGCCATAGTAAGATTCGAACCTTCCTGAATAAGCTTATGATGTCGAATAGTGTTTGCTCTAAACACCATCATTCAGCCGTAATTAATCTGATATATGAAGCCTATACGTTGCATGCTGTGATCACCACACCTTCCTGAAAAATCGGCCATAGTGAGATTCGAACAAAGATCTTATGATGTCGAATAGTGTACGCTCTAAACACCATCATTCACTCGTAATTAATCTGATAAATGAAGCCCATGTGTCATACCCTCACGCCATTTGTTGCTGTTGGTTCCGTCCCTCTTTCAAAAATTCTGTTTGAGCAACCATATCCACTTCACTTACTTTACAAGTCATGTTTCTTTTCATTTTATTAATATTTTTCTCTCTTTTTTTTTCTTTCCATATATCTTGGTTGAAAATACATCGCCACTAGAACTAGCGGGGCCGATTCTTTTTCCAGGTCAAACCACAGTAGATGTTTTCAAATTTGAAGGCTCACTTTGCTCTCCGATACGTGAGTGTTGCTTTGGAGACTTGTCTACCCCATTGTAGTAGATGGCTGTTTAACCCACAGGGAGTTTGATCAGCCGTTTGGTGTTGTTTTTAGTCCTGCTAGAAGTTTAATCACCAACTTTATCAGAACGACATAGTCTGGAAACCTGTACAGTCGTCGATGACCCAAACATGTTTGCTTGTCTTACGGGAATACGTAATAATAATAATAATAATAATAATAGCCACTCTTATCCGAGGATGCCTGTCTACTCGGACGGCTAGCCAAATCCGTCGCAGAGGCCTGCTCAGGCATAGCTGCGTTTGTTCAATACTCACAGAGTTCATCTGTGGTTTATACTGCAATTATGTTGAGCGGATCTTATTTATAGTTTCTGGGATGGTGATGTTATCTGACGTGATAAACAGTGTGATCAAGTCAAGAACGCTCACGCTCTCGGTCACAACGATTTTTTACTGCTAGTACAACAACCGACGGTTCTCAAATGGTTCCGTCTCTCCAATTTCACTCACAATGCCTGGATTCAACTTGTGGCAGGGTTTTCGGTCGCTTTCAAAAGGTGCCACCTGTTAGGATCGCCTCTTCCAAACCATGAACACCAAGAGGTCACCTTTCTGAGAAATCGGCCATGGTGAGATGGAAAACCGGGTTATATGGTCAGAAAGCAAACATTCTAAGCACTCAGCAGCTCTAGAATATAACCGCAAATGCTAAACAGCGTTTCTAGTGTCTTTTTGTTCAAAGCCTGGAATCAAAAGACCTGAGCCCGGATCATATCTATGTCATTCCATACTTTACTCCAACTGACGTGTAAACTAGCATTTTTGACAAGTAACATATGCCAACAGTCCTTTATCTCGCACTTCTCACTTGTGGAACTCTCTTTCGGCTTCTTGCTTCATTTCAACATTGATCTTTAATAATTTAAATGCAGCATTCAAGATCTTAAACAACAAGCAAAACTGTCTTGCTAAAAATTGCTGTAATTTTTTTGGCTTAAATATAACGGTTGACAAATTCTTTAGCGTTCATTATAATGTGAAAATTATCCAAAATGTAATTTTTTAATATGTTGTTATGTCATGATCATACCCGTGTTAAAGCATGAAAAAACTGTTCTTTTCACAAACATTTTAAAAGATTACTACAGTATTCATAGCTGATTCTATTAATTGACGGGTTAAGATTTTTCATGAAAGCAATTTATTTAATCTGACATGTCTAAAAGAAAATTAAACACACACACACACACACACATACACACACACACACACACACATATATATATATATATATATATATATATATGATTATATTATGCTCTACAATATTTATTGTATTGAGCACTATTTACAAAGAAATAAATGCCAGAGAACTCAAAATTGGAAATCCCTTGTTCATTTTACCTGTATATATATATATATATATATATGACTCTATCACTGATATTGAACGCATATACTGCGCATATATATTGTATAAAGAATATAATATATAGATCAAATATATATATATGTATATTTATATACATACACATTTCACACACACACACACACACACACACACATATATATATATATATATATATATATATTTACGCTCTCACATCCTGATTTAGCACTCTGGAAGAATGGTAGACTTAAAAAAAAAACAGTAGCTACTCTAGCATCTTCGCATCACTCATTCAGTTATTGGCGTATGATACATCATACGTTAAAAGACTGCCTCCTTCTACCGAGCGCCCATAGCTCAGAGGTAGAATTGCCGACTGACACCAATTCGGTCGAGTTTCAGTTCTGGATTAAAAGAAATCGGCTGTCTAACCCTACTGATGAGCTGTGATACAGCGAATCCGATCTGTCTGCGGATGACTATATATATATATATATATATATATATATATTGAAGGCAAGATAGACAGAGGAAAACTGCATAATCTACTTAAAAGTTTGTGTAAATGGTCAGCAGAACTGGGTTTAAGACTGGTAAAATTAAATACAAAGTTACAAAGTGCTATAAAGAAGAAGACATGGTGGCGAGCCATAGTGTGTGGATGGGTTTAATGGTGATTACGTCCTGCTGAGACTCAGCATGTAGATGTTTTTTGGGTTTTCATTTCTGGTTAGTTTTTTTTTTTTTTTTTTTTCAGGAATTCTTAAAAACATACAGGACAGCCTCAATATGAATCATATCAAAAAATTCATACCGCTAAATCCCCCCCCCCCCACTATCATCATGGGTATCATCTACGTAAAAATTTGCATTCCCTATTTTGTTACGGTTTATTAATTTTTTTTTTTTTTACTTTATTTATCGATTCTCTTTCGACCATAACCCAACTTCAGACAATTTTTCTTTCAAATTTTATTTTTCTAATTTAACACTCTCAGGTCAATGACCTATGATAATTTGTGCGGGAAAATAGGTTCTCTTCTTTTGCATGCAAATTCATTTCACTCCTCAACATCGTTTTCCTCTTTAATATTTACAGATTCTCACTGATCTTTTTTTATCAGTTGCAAATCTTTTTTTTTATCCGTTTTCGTCGTTTTCAAAGCGAAATCCATAAAATATTATTGCAGCGAAAACATAAGATATACTTTAAGATAATATCAAAAAATGATCGCCCTTCAAAGCAAGACATAATGTGGCTGGATTTGGTAGATATCACTTGAGACGAATCGGCCTTTGTGTCAAACGTTTTGCGCCACTCAGAGTCGTCGGTTGGTCGATACGTGATGACATGTGACCTTCATTTGAATACACAGATTCAAGAAGGTCAAAAAACAAACACAAAAAACACCCAACCTTGCAAAAACTTGGTATATATTAGAAAAGCGAGCAGCAAATGGGAAAGCCTCAAATAACACTATACAATGATATATATATATATATATATATATATATATATATATATATATTCTGTTCGTATCTATCTATCTATCTATCTATCTATCTATCTATCTATCACTCTCTCTCTCTCTATATATATATATATATATATATATATCAGTCTGTTCATATCTATCTATCTATCTATTCTCATTCTGTTCGTATCTATCTATCTATCTATCTATATATATATGAACAGACTGATATATAAATATATATGTATATATATATATATATATAGAGAGAGAGAGAGATAGATAGATACGAACAGAATGAGATAGATAGATAGATAGATAGATAGATAGATAGATATGAACAGACTGACATAGATAGATAGATAGATAGATAGATAGATAGATAGATAGATAGATAGATAGATAATTTATAAAAGATTTTAGATTATTACAATGGGTAATACATATTTCACTGCGTCCTGATGTTATTATCGCGGCTGGTCAGACCCAAATGGTACAACAGTTGATCCACAAAATACCCGAACCAAAAAAAATTCCTTTTCTTTTATTTAATTTTACATAGACGCTCACATGTCCATATTAGAATAGACATTTGTAACGGTTATTTACAAAAAATTTTCGCTCATTCGAAAAAGAACACTAAAGGAAGAGGAAAGCAAGAATAAAGAAAAGATAGACGATTGATTAATGCAAAGAATAGAAAAGAAAGACATGTAATAATCTAAAATCTTTTCTAAATTATATTACTCTGCTAAATTAAATAAATGAATTTAAAATTGAGTTCTCTTGAGTTCGTCCCTATCGGAATTTACCTGGATTGTATACCAAGAGTATTATGTTTTATATATATATATATATATATATATATATATATATATATATATATATATATATGCTTTAGAAAAAATTTAGATACTCTACTATTTCATGGGTAATACATATATCGCAGCCAAAAAAAAAAAGAAATGACAACCAGTCTACCGTAGAAAAGTAATGGCAACCTACTGCGGGATAATCTTCTGCCTAGTCAGTCATGTCTCTTTCTAGACATGATCACATAAGCGTGTATAATGTATGGCACTTAACTGACTGAATATAATGCTTGGAAGCATAATCAAAGTTTCTACTGGACAAAAGTGGGGGATCAGTATTCTATTGTCATGAAGTAGTAAACTGATCCCCCACTAATTACTACATATTAATATAATAATATAATCCACCTCTTCTTCCTACAGCTATGGGTTGAATAGCAGGACAGATTAGGTTCTATAGGTTTGGTTGGCAACCAGTCTACCGCAGAAAAGTAATGGCAACCTACTGCGGGATAATCTTCTGCCCAGTCAGTCATGTCTCTTTCGAGACATGATCGCCCAAAGCGTGTATTACGCATGGCACTTAAATGACTGATTAGATTAGCGGCAGGGTTGTATCCAGAGAGCTAAGCTCGTCAAAGCAGAAGCCGTGAAAATATTTTTAGAGGAGACAGAGAGAAGCCACATCTCGTCGGTGAGAAAGTGACTGCAGTCGATCAGCTAAAATCGGGATGAATTGCATTGCAGATTTTCCTTTGAATTTTGTATAGCAGAAGCTTCTGAACAGATATTACAGCAGTATTCAATGCACAGACAGAAGATAGATTCTATATGTGTAAGGTGGATTCTGACGAGAAAAACTGCCTGGCCTGGCAAAGTAACCCGACATTCTAGCAGTAGATTTGGCTATTGATTCAATGTAGTCACCCCACTTGAGTTCGACTGAGTGAGAGAGA
This sequence comes from Ascarosepion bandense, assembly GCA_037127315.1. NCBI lineage: Eukaryota > Metazoa > Mollusca > Cephalopoda > Sepiida > Sepiidae > Ascarosepion > Ascarosepion bandense. Next base: position 1,280,390 of record JBBBDQ010001855.1, read on the forward strand.
GTGAAGAGGCGCAGTGCGTTGCTTTCAGGGAGACAAACATGGCCCATGCTGATGGGAAGTAGAAGAGATTGTCTATGGAGGTAAAAGGATAGCAGGTTTTTATATGGATATATATATATGAGAGAATGGCTACCCGCGATGACGGAGAGGACAATTCAAAAGATTTTATCTAATTAATATAAAATATCAGTAAGTTAAAATTAAAGAGCTCAATGGATAATATCCAGAGCAAATATATTGAGAAGAAGCGTTTAATTATGCGTTGAGTTTTCAACTCCTTCTCTCTTTCTCTCTCTCTCTCTGTCTCTCTCAGTTTCTATCTATCTATCTATCTATCTATCTATCTATCTATCAATCTATCTATCTATCTAAGCTCTGTTATCTATCTATCTATCTATCTATCTATCTATCTATCTATCTATCTATCTAAGCTCTGTTCTCTATCTATCTATCTATCTATCTACCTATCTATCTATCTATCTATCTAAGCTCTGTTATCTATCTATCTATCTATCTATCTATCTATCTATCTATCTATCTATCTATCTATCTATCTAAGCTCTGTTCTAATCTATCTATCTATCTATCTATCTATCTATCTATCTATCTATCTATCTATCTATCTGTATATATCTAACTCAATATCTCTATCTGTATCTGTATATGAATATCTCTATATCTATATCTCTATTTCTACATCTCTATATCTATATCTGTATATCTGTATCTATAACTAAACCTTAGAACCAACTTAATAGGAAATTGTCCGAATCTTGGAGAAGTCTTGTCTTCATTTTCACCTGAAATTGAGGCCAAAATACGATTTTTAGAACGGCTCATGATTAAACATAATAGATATTCATTGTCTCTTATATTTAACAGTGTATGTTTGGAGGATTGTCTGCTGCCTTTATCACCAAATATCTCTCTATCTCTCTCTCTCTCTCTCTCTCTCTCTCTCTCTCTCTCTCTCTCTCTCTCTCTCTCTCTCTCTCTCTCTCTCTCTCTCTCTCTCTCTCTCTCTCTCTCTCTCTCTCTCTCTCTCTCTCTCTCTCTCTCTCTCTCTCTCTCTCTCTCTCTCTCTCTCTCTCTCTCTCTCTCTCTCTCTCTCTCTCTCTCTCTCTCTCTCTCTCTCTCTCTCTCTCTCTCTCTCTCTCTCTCTCTCTCTCTCTCTCTCTCTCTCTCTCTCTCTCTCTCTCTCTCTCTCTCTCTCTCTCTCTCTCTCTCTCTCTCTCTCTCTCTCTCTCTCTCTCTCTCTCTCTCTCTCTCTCTCTCTCTCTCTCTCTCTCTCTCTCTCTCTCTCTCTCTCTCTCTCTCTCTCTCTCTCTCTCTCTCTCTCTCTCTCTCTCTCTCTCTCTCTCTCTCTCTCTCTCTCTCTCTCTCTCTCTCTCTCCTCTCTCTCTCTCTCTCTCTCTCTCTCTCTCTATCTCTCTCTCTCTCTCTCTCTCTCTCTATCTCTCTCTCTCTCTCTCTCTCTCTCTCTCTCTCTCTCTCTCTCTCTCTCTCTCTCTCTCTCTCTCTCTCTCTCTCTCTCTCTCTCTCTCTCTCTCTCTCTCTCTCTCTCTCTCTCTCTCTCTCTCTCTCTCTCTCTCTCTCTCTCTCTCTCTCTCTCTCTCTCTCTCTCTCTCTCTCTCTCTCTCTCTCTCTCTCTCTCTCTCTCTCTCTCTCTCTCTCTCTCTCTCTCTCTCTCTCTCTCTCTCTCTCTCTCTCTCTCTCTCTCTCTCTCTCTCTCTCTCTCTCTCTCTCTCTCTCTCTCTCTCTCTCTCTCTCTCTCTCTCTCTCTCTCTCTCTCTCTCTCTCTCTCTCTCTCTCTCTCTCTCTCTCTCTCTCTCTCTCTCTCTCTCTCTCTCTCTCTCTCTCTCTCTCTCTCTCTCTCTCTCTCTCTCTCTCTCTCTCTCTCTCTCTCTCTCTCTCTCTCTCTCTCTCTCTCTCTCTCTCTCTCTCTCTCTCTCTCTCTCTCTCTCTCTCTCTCTCTCTCTCTCTCTCTCTCTCTCTCTCTCTCTCTCTCTCTCTCTCTCTCTCTCTCTCTCTCTCTCTCTCTCTCTCTCTCTCTCTCTCTCTCTCTCTCTCTCTCTCTCTCTCTCTCTCTCTCTCTCTCTCTCTCTCTCTCT
>JBBBDQ010001855.1:1285000-1295000 GCA_037127315.1 Ascarosepion bandense
AGTTGGCCAAATAGAAGGGGAAATATGTAAGCTGATATTGCCTGATAGCCATGACTGTGTTTGTTTTTTTTTTTGTTTTTTGCTCGTGTGGTCGAGTGCAAGGATGTGCGTTGAGGGGCAGTGGATATCCACCCGGAAAGAAAAATCCCTGAACCGAGTTCGAATTCTAGTTGAATTTCTTGCATTCACTTACGCGCAAATAACATTTAGTTATGAGTTAAATAACATGAAAGATTGGGTTCTGTAGCCTTGGCTGGCAACCAGTCTACCTCAGAAAGTAATGGCAACCTACTGCAGGATCTTCTGCCCAGTCGGTCGTGTCTCTTTCCCGACATTATCTCCAAAGCATGTCTCACGTATGATACATAACTGACTGACTGGGCTAGTGAAAAGTCCAGTTTTCTAGCAGCCACTCTCTAGACCCAGTGTAGCACTTCCTCCTGAAGGTATTTGATGTATACCTCTGTTTTGAGTCTAAGGTTATTGCCAAAGAAATTAAGTTCTTTTCTTATAAGAACGATTCGAATGAGTTTTACGAGCAGTCCTACCTTCGTAATCACCATTAGACTCATCCAACTCTTTCCGAATTGTCTCAACTGTCCTCATATTGACACCCAAACAATCTGAACTGTTCGTATTCGAGCTTCCACCGTGATTGCTCAGTAGTAAATCATGCCCTTTTATTGTGTAGTAAATTGCGACACGAGAGTCTTTTTCTCACAGACGGCGCCCAACCGACCCTACTATACTGTGCAGTCGACAAGATCAAACATTCCCGAAAGTAAAAATATAAAATGGTGACTGTATATATCTATACCTGTCACAATTTGTCCCACACCTAGAAACACTAATGTGTATGGATAAAACAAGCAGTGTGGAACTCTCTCGTGTTTACTTGCTTTCCTGATAGCTTCTTTTTTTATGTGCTTTATCCCTTCAGGACATAGGCGATCATGGCCTTCCACGTCTCCTATAATTTGTGGCTTTTAGCACGCTTTCTCCTGTTACACCACGCAACACCCATTCTGCATTCCACCTGCTCAGACCAGTCAAGTACGTTACACGATGTTTTCCCCTATCTCTTTTTCCCTCTATTTCACCTGTTAGTATCAGTTTCTCCAAGCCTTCCTTTCTCATTGCATGTCACAGGAACTTCAGCTGTCCCTTCTTAATTTCCTTTTCGTTTCCATCCTTTCTAAAACCTCATCATTGCTCACATGCTCGGTCCATGATATCCGCAGCATCCTTCTGTAGAACCACATTTCAGTTGCTTCAAATTTTTCTTTCATTCTCGATGATATTGTCCAGCATTCACTGCCACATTGAAGAACTGACATCACATAGCAATCCAAACCTTTCTTCTATTTTTTAGCGAAATTTTCCTGTCTCTTAATACTTTAATTTGCTTTTGGAACGCGAGCATTAGGATGCCTAACTCGCCTTCGGATCTCAGTGTCGCACTTTCCGTCTTCTGTTAGAATACTTCCCAGATATTTGAATTTCTGTACCTGCTTGATTTTAGTATTCCCCAATTAGGGATTTGGGGCTCGCTACAATCTCCAAAAAGTTAAATGCAACGTTATTGTCATTTACTATCAACTTGATTATTATCCTTCCCTTATTCTTTTTTCGACACCCTTTGTACTTTTTTTAACCTACTGTAACCCTTTCTTTGGGGTGAAATGATTATAAAAAAAAGAGAAAAATTACCAATGGAAACACCTTGAAGACCGGAAACTCTATAGTTAGGTCTGAATTCATAGATTTCTGAAGATGTTAAAAGAAAATACAAATGGCCTATATTTTTTTTCAGTCAGCAGAATTTAATATCCCGGATGCTATTAACTTTTTAAATAACTTGTATTGTTGCTGGCGTTTACGGAAGTTTATGTTTATTTAAAACATTATTTGTTTCGTTTTCTTCTCACATGTCATCTCATTCACTCTCATACATGACATAAGAGGGTCATTCACAAAATAAGGTGAATTTTTCGGTATAAGGACTTCTACGAGGGTCATTCAATAAATAGGGTGAATTTTTCGATATAAGGACTTCTACGAGGGTCATTCGATAAATAAGGTGAATTTTTTGATATAAGGACTTCTTATTGAGTAAATAATGTGAATTTTTTGGTATAAGGACTTCTACGAGGGTCATTCAATAGATAATGGAATTTTTCGGTATAAGGTCTTCTACGAGGGTCATTCAATAAATAAGGTGAATATTTTGGTATAAGGACTTCTACGAGGGTCATTCAATAGATAAGGGGAATTTTTCGGTATAAAGTCTTCTACGAGGGTCATTCAATAAATAAGGTAATTTTTTTTATATAAGGACTTCTATGAGGGTCATTCACTAAATAAGGTGAATTTTTCGGTATAAAGACTTCTACGAGGGTCATTCAATATATAAGGTGAATTTTTTGGTATAAGGTCTTCTGCGAGGGTCATTCAATAAATAAGGTGAATTTTTTGGTATAAGAACCTCTACGAGGTCACTCAATAAATAATGTGAATCTTTTGGCATAGGGACATCTACGAGGGTCATTCAATAAATAAGGTGAATTTTTCGGTATAAGGACTTCTAATACAGATAAAAACTTCTTTTTATCTTTCAACGTAGTCTCCCAGCAGTGTCACACACTTTTCCCATCTCTGAACAAGCTTCCGTATTCCCTCAGCGTAAAAATCTTTGGACTGATGTCTCAGCTAATCGTTTACATCACTTTTGACTTCATCGTCACTTTCAAACTTCGTGCCTCTCGCGAACGCTTTTAAGGGACCAGACAAATAAAAGTCTGAAGGAGAAAGGTAAGGGGGTGATAGAGCAGTTCCCAGCCTAGCTCGTTGATGGTCTGCACTGTCTGGGCTGCTGTGTGAGACCTTGCTTTTTCTTGATGCAAGACGACTCCATGTGACTGATGACCCCTGCGTTTGTTCAACAGATAGGCTCAAAGTCCTTGCAGTGTCATCCACTGTCACCCTTCTGTCAGACTGAATGAGATCATTGACTGATTCAATCACCTCAAAGGACCTCGCTTCTGTAGGCCTCCCAGGACTGTCTTCATCCTCAACACTGATTCGTCCTTCTTTAAACAATTTAACCGGCTTGTTTTGGCTGAAACATATGGCACCATTCCCAGTTGACATTCTCCTATAAATTTCATCTGGTTTGCACTCTTCAGCAACCAAAAACTTGATAACTGACCTCTGTTCAATCCTGGAGAATGATTCTTGGTCGGCCATCTTTGTTCATCTCCAAAACTCTCCAATTTTTTTTTCAATCTGCAAAAAACATTAAAGCTCTTTGAAAAAGAAGTAAAGGAAAAGAAAATTAAAAAAGTAAGCTTCTATCTGTATTAGAAGTCCTTATACCGAAAAATTCACCTTATCTATTGAATGATCCTCGTAGAAGTCCTTATACCGAAAAATTCACCTTATTTATTGAATGACCCTCGTAGAAGTCCTTATACCGAAATATTAACCTTATTTATTGAGTGATCCTCGTACAAGTCCTTATACTGAAAAATTCACCTTATTTATTGAATGATCCTCGTAGAAGTCCTTATACCGAAAAATTCACCTTATCTATTGAATGATCCTCGTAGAAGTCCTTATACCGAAATATTCACCTTATTTATTGAATGATCCTCGTAGAAGTCCTTATACCGAAAAATTCACCTTATTTATTGAATGATCCTCGTAGAAGTCCTTATACCGAAAAATTCACCTTATCTATTGAATGATCCTCGTAGAAGTCCTTATACCGAAAAATTCACCTTATTTATTGAATGATCCTCGTAGAAGTCCTTATACCGAAAAATTCACCTTATCTATTGAATGATCCTCGTAGAAGTCCTTATACCGAAAAATTCACCTTATTTATTGAATGACCCTCGTAGAAGTCCTTATACTGAAATATTCACCTTATTTATTGAATGACCCTCGTAGAAGTCCTTATACCGAAAAATTCACCTTATCTATTGAATGATCCTCGTAGAAGTCCTTATACCGAAAAATTCACCTTATTTATTGAATGACCCTCGTAGAAGTCCTTATACTGAAATATTCACCTTATTTATTGAATGACCCTCGTAGAAGTCCTTATACCGAAAAATTCACGTTATTTATTGAATGACCCTCGTAGAAGTCCTGATACCGAAATATTCACCTTATTTATTGAATGACCCTCGTAGAATTCCTTATACCGAAAAATTCACCTTATCTATTGAATGATCCTCGTAGAAGGCCTTATACCGAAAAATTCACCTTATTTATTGAATGACCCTCGTAGAAGCCCTTATATCGAAAAATTCACGTTATTTATTGAATGACCCTCGTAGAAGTCCTTATACCGAAAAATTCACCTTATCTATTGAATGATCCTCGTAGAAGTCCTTATACCGAAATATTCACCTTATTTATTGAATGACCCTCGTAGAAGTCCTTATACCGAAAAAGTCAACTTATCTATTGAATGATCCTCGTAGAAGGCCTTATACCGAAAAATTCACCTTATTTATTGAATGACCCTCGTAGAAGTCCTTATACCGAAATATTAACCTTATTTATTGAATGATCCTCGTAGAAGTCCTTATACCGAAAAATTCACCCTTATTTATTGAATGATCCTCGTAGAAGTCCTTATACCGAAAAATTTACCTTATCTATTGAATGATCCTCGTAGAAGTCCTTATACCGAAATATTCACCTTATTTATTGAATGATCCTCGTAGAAGTCCTTATACCGAAAAAATTCACCTTATTTATTGAATGATCCTCGTAGAAGTCCTTATACCGAAAAATTCACGTTATTTATTGAATGACCCTCGTAGAAGTCCTGATACCGAAATATTCACCTTATTTATTGAATGACCCTCGTAGAAGTCCTTATACCGAAAAATTCACCTTATCTATTGAATGATCCTCGTAGAAGGCCTTATACCGAAAAATTCCCCTTATTTATTGAATGACCCTCGTAGAAGTACTTATACCGAAAAATTCACCTTATTTATTGAATGATCCTCGTAGAAGTCCTTATACCGAAAAATTCACCTTATCTATTGAATGATCCTCGTAGAAGGCCTTATACCGAAAAATTCACCTTATTTATTGAATGACCCTCGTAGAAGTCCTTATACCGAAAAATTCACCTTATTAATTGAATGACCCTGTAGAAGTCCTTATACCGAAAAATTCCCCTTATTTATTGAATGACCCTCGTAGAAGTCCTTATACTGAAATATTCACCTTATTTATTGAATGATCCTCGTAGAAGTCCTTATACCGAAAAATTCACGTTATTTATTGAATGACACTCGTAGAAGTCCTGATACCGAAATATTCACCTTATTTATTGAATGACACTCGTAGAAGTCCTTATACCGAAAAATTCACCTTATCTATTGAATGATCCTCGTAGAAGACCTTATACCGAAAAATTCACCTTATTTATTGAATGACCCTCGTAGAAGTCCTTATACCGAAATATTCACCTTATTTATTGAATGACCCTCGTAGAAGTCATTATACCGAAAAATTCACCTTATTTATTGAATGACCCTCGCAGAAGACCTTATACCGAAAAATTCACCTTATTTATTGAATGACCCTCGTAGAAGACCTTATACCGAAAAATTCACCTTATTTATTGAATGATCCTCGTAGAAGGCCTTATACCGAAATATTCACCTTATTTATTGAATGACCCTCGTAGAAGTCCTTATACCGAAAAATTCACTTTATTTATTGAATGACCCTCGTAGAAGTCCTTATACCGAAAAATTCACCTTATTTATTGAATGATCCTCGTAGAAGGCCTTATACCGAAAAATTCACCTTATTAATTGAATGACCCTCGCAGAAGACCTTATACCGAAAAATTCACCTTATTTATTGAATGACCCTCGTAGAAGTCCTTATACCGAAATATTCACCTTATTTATTGAATGATCCTCGTAGAAGTCCTTATACCGAAAAATTCACGTTATTTATTGAATGACCCTCGTAGAAGTCCTTATACCGAAATATTCACCTTATTTATTGAATGACCCTCGTAGAAGTCCTTATACCGAAAAATTCACCTTATCTATTGAATGATCCTCGTAGAAGGCCTTATACCGAAAAATTCACCTTATTTATTGAATGACCCTCGTAGAAGACCTTATACAGAAAAATTCACCTTATTTATTGAATGACCCTCGTAGAAGACCTTATACCGAAAAATTCACCTTATTTATTGAATGACCCCCGTAGAAGTCCTTATACTGAAAAATTCCTTATACCGAAAAAAATGTAAGTAGAGGGTGGATAGTTCAACACTAAGATATGAAGTTGCATTCTCAAGGACGCATTTCAGAAGCTGAATAAAGTATTGAGAGACAGGAAGACTTTGCTGGAAACAAAGAAAATAGTACTTGATTTATGAGGTATCTGTCCCAACCATAGGGACAGGATTAATACCTTTCCCAAGGGTACCAGCATTTAAGTGAAGCCGATATCCTCTGCACCACAGCGCACGCACGTCACTATACACTTACAGCACCTGGTATTCCCAAGGGGTCACCCATCTAAGTACTGACCAGGCTCAAAGTGGGTTAACTTCGGTGGATCGAATGAAACCCGGTGTATTCAACGTGAAAGGCCGTAAGCCCCACTTAAGGTAGTATTTACAATATTTTATCCCACTGGCGATTTTCACTAAGAAATATCATACGCGTAAACCATCTTTTGCTTCAGAAACAGGGGTTTCATTACTATTTCAATGAAGAAGAAATGTAAATGCTTTTTAACTAATTTCTTTGCCTTAGCAACAGTGTGTGTAAATCACATTATCGTCATAGCTTGGATGTGCGGCTGTTTAAATGCTTGAAACACCGGCTTTTGTACGATCAACGAAGCAAGGTCGAGACTGGTCAGTAATTATATGGGCGACCACTTGATAAAAGCAGTTGTTGTTAGCTTGGATGTGCGGCTAGTATAAAGTGTTTACGGCCACAGTACGTTAAAACACCGACTTCCGTACGATCAACAATGTTGTGCGTTGTCAATAGCGCATGAAATTACCGAATTTTGTAAACTTGGATGGGCGTCTGGTGCAAATGATGACACGGAATTGCTAATCGGCGGGCCGAGTTCCAATCCCAGTTAGGTTCATTATATTAACTTACGCGGACATATACTTTGGGAAGGTATGGAATCACCTTTCCACATAGATTAATTAATAATATTCGTATTACTAAACCATTATTATCTAAGATAAATAAATAAAACTGCATACAAAACATTTAGTTTTAGGCATTAAACAACCCATAGAGGTGGATTTCTAAACTTATTTATAAATGGAACTTTGTCTCTGTGTGTATGTGGTGAGTGTCTGTGTGCACGCGTGTTCGTGTCCATTACCTATAGACTCCGAAACTGCTGAACCGATTCTCTTGAAAATTTACACAGTTGTACTATAAGCGTCCGCGAGTGTTCTTAGCTAGGTTTTGTGTCGAGGTACCCAAGATAAATATCGAAAATCGATAATCGAAAAAATCGGGTTACAGAAGGAGTGGTCCGATTTTAATCAAAATTGACACACTCATAGACAAAGACATAAGAAACGATATTCAGAAGTTTCAAGGTTGCAGTTCTTACAATAGTGCAGAAAATCGATAATATATATATATGTATAAGGCAAGATGTTTGTGTGTGTGTGTCTGTTTATCTGTCTGTATGTCCTTTATACAAATTCACAATTTTTATCCGATTCTCACCAAACTTCACACAAATATTCTTTAAGCTGAGTCTGAGCTCCAGGACCATGGATTAATTTTAAAGCTTTCATTACACCCGAGCAACGCCGGGCTATACTGCTAGTAAAATATGTACTACAATCCAATGAGAATTCACGGACCTTACAACAATGATGAATCACCTTATCCTATCTTTTTATTCATTTTCCCCTCCCACTGAAAAATAGAGACACGTAGTAGCGGCATGACTCATGGAATGAGAACAATCAACCCCACCGAAAAAAATAAAGGGATCGGTTCGGAATCCCAATCTCCTGACGGAGATCAGAGCGTATGACAGCCGAAACGTCGTTAATATGACAACAAAGATGTGAACAATAGACCAAACAATGTAAATGGTGTAAATAATTACAATACCCAATCTCGGAAATATAGACAGATATTGAAGGTGAATTTAGCAACAAAGATTGGGGGCAATAGATCGAACAATTTAAACAGAGCAAATAATTACAGTTACTCATCTCAGAAATATAGAAAAATATTCAATGTGAATATGGCAACAAAGATGAGGACAACAGTCCGAACAACGTAAATAGTGTATATAATCACAACACCTCATCTCAGAAATATAGACAAAGATTCTGCATATCAATCTATATTAAAAAGAAATTATTGGTAGGTCAGCTAAATGGGTTTATTTTTGCAAGGCTAGAGTTACTGAATTTTTAAACTGTAGTAGTAGCAATTTTGGGTAGCTACTTTTAAAACTCGCGAGGCTAACTTAGATTATTAATGCGAAAAGGTCAATGCTGAATTTGTTAATGCTGATATTTCAAATAGAACCCAATTATCTGCTTATTCTAGAAGTTTAGCAATTTTCTTGTTATGTCGAATAAAAACAGAACGAAACGTATGTATGTTTTTTTAGTAATTTCAACACCCACTAACCAATTTTGCGAAAATAAATATTCTTCCGTTTGAATTACTCTTGTATTATACGGTTTGCGACTTGCAAATATTTCTGTTTTTAACACTAACTTTTTTTCCCCTGTGTTTCACTTTTTAATAGAAATATCGTTTTTGCGTGCCAAGATTTAAGAATATCAATTTCCGACGCAACATATATATATATATATATATATGCTGTTTAATTAAAAAGCAGAATATCTACTCAAATACGTGTATCGATTAAAAATAATGTTCAAACAAATAAATTAAATATGTCGGTTGTTAAAATCATTTCGTTAATCTTCGGGATTTTTCGTAACATTATATATAGGTCCAACACTTTTACGTGAACATTTATGCATTACTTAAAAAAAAGCAATCGAGGAGTTGATATCCTCTACCATCATCATTAAATGAATTGGATAGTGTTTTAGCTAAAGAATGCGTAAAAATTCCTCTGGAAACAATTCAAACATCGACGCGTCGACCTCACGCAGAATTCAAGCTGATTACTGCCAAAGGTGGTCCTACTTCATACTAAAATAAATTTGCTTGAAATTTTTAAAAGTATTTCCACTATTTTGTTCACCACCTGTATATAGGTTGCGATGGTAAATTGCCAGTCACAGTTCAAGAATATCACAGATGCGTTGAAAGGTAAATTTAGTTTCAGGACAAAGCTAATTATGATTATACTTTCGCTTGTTGACTATCATCAAAAGGGTCACACAATTAACGGAGAGTACTTGCTGGAGCAGATACAAAAGTCCGTCAATGCCAGCCACCCCAAAAAACAGAAAAAAAAAGATATCTTATTCCGCCAGGACAACACTCCAACGCAAATGTCTTTGCTGTAAAAACGTTGCTGTACGTGACTGTCTTTTGAACTTGCTGATTAATCTTCCTATTTTCCTGATTTGACCCCATGTGTCTCATTTTAAAACTCACAACAGACCACAAGTGGAACGAATATATCGAATGCATAGCTAAATCCGCTACTAAGGAGGTCGGTTCTCTGTGTAGGGCCAGGAAGTTTTTTTATCCGTCTGAAACCATCCTGCACACATATAAATCTACCATCCGCCCTTGCTTTGAATACTGCTACTATATCAGGTCCGGGTGCCCCTGCTATCAACCTAGGGCTCCTTGACAAAATCCACTGGAGAATCTGTAATGTGATCGATCCCGACCTGGCAGCCCAGATACAGTCACTTTTCCACCGGCGCAATGTGGCTTCACTGTGTCTCTTCTACAAGTACTTCCACGATTTCTGCTCCAATGAACTTAGTTTTCTGGTTCCCCGTATGCATGAA
>JBBBDQ010001855.1:1297500-1347500 GCA_037127315.1 Ascarosepion bandense
GAACGAGGAAGCAATACAGAATAAATATTAACGACCTTTTTGAAAGTCACTCATTTTCTTTCTTCTTTAATCACGCGAAACGCCAAGGAGGGGTAGGGAGGAAGTATTATGATTCATTATTTAAGCATACAAACAAATACCCGTACGCACATTTCATTGCTTTGTTTTTGGATCTAATGAAGCCATGAATGAAGAAATACATAATTAAATCTAATTTCTAGAAACAGTGCCATTTATCAAATTTATAAAAAAAATTCGGGATTTCTACAGGGAGACAACAAAAAGTGGGCGGGAATTTTTTAACAATCCAATAAAATCAAGAGTGATGGAAGAAAAATATTTTATTCAAAGTAACTTTAAAACATGCCATTTAAGAAACAATGATGGACTTTTCTTTTTAAAAAAAATGACGTCCTGTAGATGGCGTAATGTACAAACGCATTTTTGAAATCTGCTGTTGAGATTCCTCATTGACCTCTGAATTATCTCAGCTGGGATATTTTGAATTCCATCACGCATTCTGTTTTAACTCATCCAGAGTAACAATTCTGTGAACATTCTCCCTGAACATTTCACTCGCAAGTGCTCACTTACGAATTGAACTCCGTGGGCTCTGTAAGACAGACTCGTGTACAAATCGATGTTCTGTGGAGTATGAGCACTTCTTGGTCGTCCTGTTGGTTTCTTCTTTAGGGCAGATCCAGTCCCTTCAAAGTTATTAATCTAAAATTTTAAAGCTTGTTTTGATGAAACAACAACATTACGTCCTAAGTTGTAAAAACGTCAAAGCTCTCTCTGCGCAGCAGTCAAACTATCACCGTTTTTATGGCTAATGTACGCTGTTGTCCGTTCCACTGATCCATGGATACTGAAATAGCATGAAATGAAACTTCCTGAGGCTACTGTTTTGCAGTGCTGCCACTTGCTCATGTCTACTAATACACACTTCAAAAATTTCTGTTTTTTGGGGTCACCCTGTATATTTTAATTTAAACATACATACACACACTCACACACACAAATATATTTATAGAGTATGGTTAGGTCTTGAACTCTATCACAATGCGTTTGGTAAAATAAAGGCAAAGTAAGGAAGGTGTTGGGTCTTACCTATTTATTATTTATTAATATTTCAAGATCAAAATCTCAATCTTCAGAATGGTAGGATAGCTTGTTTTCACGTTCGTCCTGGACCGTGCCTTTCAACGAATGGTCATACTTCGCTGCTAGTGCTGTCGTTAATTGTAGCTAGTGTGTGTATGCGTGTGTGTGCCTGAAAGTGTGTTTGAATATGTATTCGTGTGTGTGTTTGTGGTATGTATATGTGTGATTGATAGTAGGCGCCGTTTTACGATCTGATGATATCTGCCTGCTTTAATTTATGGTTTAAATAAGTACGCTTTGAACGCGTTGAAAATGATTCGGACCTCTGCAAGAGTGGCACGTTTTACGATTTGGTGTTATATGCATCTTCTTTAATTGGGGGAGATTAAAGAAGATAGATATAACACCAATTAGTAAACCTTAAATTAAAGCAGACAGATATCATCAGATCGTAAAACGGCGCCTACTATCAATCACACATATACATACCATAAACACACACACAAACATACTAACTACAATTAACGAAAACAGTAGCAGCGAAGGATGATCATTCTTTGAAAGGCACGGGCCAGGACGAACGTGAAAACAAGCTCTCCTACCATTCTAAAGATTAGATTTTGGTCTTGAAATATTAATAAATAATAAATACGTAATACCCAACAACTTCTTTACCTTCCTTTATTTTACCAAATATATTGATAGCCTTTAAGACCTAACCATACACCTAATATAAACAATGCTTTAAGCAAATTACAAAACTTTCCTACAATATAATTGTATTGAAGACTTTTTAATATAACTGTGTACTGGTCTAATTTTATCATGACCAAAAACTAAGTAATTAAACAATCTATATATATATATATATATATATATATATATATATATATACATGAATTATTTACCATATATTTCTAATATTTACCATATATATATATATATATATATATATATATATATATATATATACCTTATGTAAAGGTCGCTGTATATTTAATAGATTCCTAATAATCGTTTGAATGTGAATTTCTTTCAAGATAGTAACCTTCTACGATAATTACAAATGTCTCGTCGTTTTTCTTCGAACGTTAATATTTTAAGGTCACCGCCAAATATTCGATTGGCAATTGTTAGTTCATTATTTTTTTCCTTTTACAGACACGATCTCAGCTAAACTTGTTATCGATTTTATGCGCGATTGTCTGCTGATGAATAATTAAGACGGCTACAAACAGGTTATAATTGTTTGACGTGATAATAGGAAAAAAATATTAAGATGTTGACTAATAACATTAGCTGCCGTTTGGGCCAAGAACGATAATCCAGCAAGATAGCTTTATGCTGAATTCTGTCCAATATATTAAAGTCACTGTAACTTTTTTTTTTAATCATATCACCCCGAGCAAGGCGGTAATGCCACTGATGTGCAGGGGTCAACGTAAGAGTGAAAAGATTAGAAGACAGAAATCCGGAAACAACATCCTAAACAGGGAACAAGAGACGAGCCTCTACACCTGTTCAATAGACGTGGGTGGAGTGTGAACTGGTCAATAGTTTACTCTATCTGCTACAATTGAAAAAAGAAAAAAAAGAAGAAAAGTGAAAAGATTGGAAAAAAGAAACCCGGAAACCACATCCTAAGCAGGGAACAAGGGATGAGCCTCTACACCTATTCAATAGACGTGGGTGGAGTGTGAACCGGGCGATAGTTTAGTCTATCTACTCCAATCGAAAAAAAGAAAAAAAAAGAAGAAAAGTGAAAAGATTGGAAAAGAGAAACCCGGAAGCCACATTCTAAACAGGGAACAAAGGATGAGCCTCTACAACTGTTCAATAGACGTGGGTGGAGTGTGAACCGGACGATAGTTTAGTCTATCTACACTAATTTTGGAATAGATACATTGCTAAAAGATTTTGGGGAACTGGGTATATACGAAGGAAGAGCAAAAAAATTCTACGAATCTATATATTTAAAAGGAAATCTGTGAGACTGTGTGTAACTGTTCCCTATGAACGCCATATTTTTTTAAACTTCGCCATTCAAACTTTCTAGGCACACATATCTACTGTGAAGCCAGGTCGACACATACTTTTTGAGTTTAAGTTCAGCAATTTTCCCTTTCGCACTTTTTGGCTAATGGAACGATTTTTTACATTTGCTCCGTAAAACATCTAAGATCTAAGATGGTTGCTAGATTACGTCACAAAAATTCAAATCACACGTGTCAAACGCGACTAAAAAAAAAACGAATCTTTATATTTAATTTTTATTCCGACGTTTTAAAAATTCATTTAGTCAACAAAAAATGTAAATATTTTCCACTGTAATTTTGAAACAAAAACAAACGCAATGTTGTTTACAATGTCACACAAAACATCAAATCACGTTTACGCAAAACAAAATAAAATAGATTTCCTAATGGAATATTTGAACAATTTTTAAAGAACAGCTTTTTATATAATTATTTTTTATATAACTTAGTTTTGAAATGAGGCGGTGACTACAAGCGCTCGGAAATCGCAACACGCTGCATTAATCATCTAATGAAAAAATATTCTGAGTTGCACGGGCAACACCGGTCTATGACGCTAGTTATTTATACATATAAAAGACAGTCTGTGAGTCCGTGTGTGACTGTTCCTTATGCATGCCTACATTTTTTTAAGCTACACCTTTCAAACTTTCTAGGGACATATATCTACAGGGATGCCAGGTCGACACATACTTTTTAGTTTAAGTTCAGCAATTTTCTTTTTTTCACTTTTTGGACAATGGTGCAGATTATTTACATTTAAGATCCAAGATGGTTGCTAGATTACGTCACAAAAATCAAATCACACGTGCCAAACGCGACTAAAATATTTTTTATTAAAAAGAAATGAGCCTTCATATTTAATTTTTATTCCGACGTTTTCTTTACGTAAAACATCTAAGATCTAAGATGGTTGCTGAATTACGTCACAGAAATCAAATCACACGTGTCAAACGCGACTAAAATATTTTTTATATATAAAAAAAAAGCATTTATATTTCATTTTTATTTCGACGTTTTAAAAATTCGTTTAGTCAACAAAAAAATGTGAATATTTTTCTCCGTAATTTTGAAACAAAAGAAATATTAACAAATGTAGGCGAGCATAGAGAACAGTCACTCATAGACTCACAGATTGCATTTTATATGTAGAGAGATTGTATTTTAAGTGTTTGCAGCGAATGTAAAAGTATTTTTTTTTATCCGATGAAGAAAATAAAATGTTCTAAGTTGTACGGGCAACGCCGGGCTATGATGCTAATTAGGCTATAAACGTTGAAGTGTCTGGAAGCCCTGTGACAAAATGTCTACTTTTGGTTAATGTTAATAGTGAAATTAGCTGTTTCGGTACAGATTTTGAGCTTTCATTGACCAAAAAGATACCATTACTCTAGGTTGAAATTTATACAATCTTTATCGTAAAACATTTTTTCATTAAATTAGACTTTGTAAATCCACAGTTTCAGACGTTTTATATTTATTCCAATATTAAAGTCATTTCTAACACTTTCTAATAAGAAAATATTTGACAATCCATTATTACGGGAACAAAATTTATAATGTATTTATACAGCAAAATCATTTACAACGCATTCTTATAGTAAACTTGTTTCCACTGCATTATTATATTAAACACATGTTCAATGCTTATCTCGTAGTAAAATCAATTCCAATATATACTGATAGCAAAACTAGGAGTATATCTCGGCGTTGCTCGGGTGTAATGAAAGCTTTAAAACTAATCCATGGTCCTGGAGCTCGGACACTTTGAACGTTGGCACAAAAGACTAAAAAGTAATAGTTGTTCCCAGTTAAAGCGAAACCGTAGACTGAAAGATAAATGAATGGATGTAAGTCAAATTTTGATTTCTTGGTATCGATATCAAATAAGTTTTTTTCGTCGTAAACTGAATTTTGAAGGCTAAATAAGTCCTCTGATTAAATGGTATCATGGCTGAGACTAAGAACTACAATTATACCTACTTAGAAACAAACCGAAAGCAAAAACTAAAATAAAAGGGATGAAAAAATAGACATACAGGCAGATAAATAGACACACACACACACATCTTGCCTTTTATTTAGTTATATATATATATATATATATATATATATATATATATATATATATATATATATATATATTATCGTTTTTATGCACTATTGTAAGAACTGCAACCTTGATACTTCTGAATATCGTTTCTTATGTCTTGAAGAAGCGGACCACATGATTAAAAGCGGACCACTCCTTCTATAACCCAATTTTTTCGATTATCGATTTTCGATATTATCGGTTGTAACTCGACACAAAATCTAGCTAAGAACACTCTGAGACGCTTATAGTTCAACTGTGTAAATTTTCAAGAAAATCGGATCAGCCGTTTCGGAGTCTATATGTAACGGATACACACACACACACACACACACACACACACACACACACACACACACACACAGACACACACACACAGACACACACACAACAAAGTTCCATTTATAAATAAGTTTAGATTGTTTACAATGCATTTTTATATTAAACACATTTTCTATGCTTTCTCATAGTAAAATCAATTTCAAAGGTTCCAATCTCTCTCTCTCTCTCTCTCTCTCTCTCTCTCTCCCTCTCTCTCTTTCTCTTTCTCTCTTTCTCTCTCATTTACAACTCAGAACTGCTACATATATAGTTTGGAAGATTTCAATATCACATATCGGTAAGTTACCATAATACCAACCACCTAAGTATTAACTCCACAGGAGTCTTAATAGTTTTTTCTTTTTGGATTCACGAAGAAAAAAATCCGTTGTTTTTCTTTTCTCTTTTACATGGTAAGCATAATTTTAATTGGTTGTAACCCCGTCACCAAGTTGTTGTGGTTCACTGAGGCCAGAAACATAGACGCAAAGATGAAATCGTGTTAAGCGAATATATTACAAAGACAGTAGTACAAACATATACTAATGAGCGATTATTAGCGTGAGTGTTCAGTCTGGCTGTCAAAATTATCTGTTAAAATAGATTCCACTCTCACTTTCAGCTCTACCTCTTACTCATACTCTGCTTCTACAAAGCATAACTGTTACTTATATACAGTTTAGACGAGTTCATTTGTCATATAGGTAAGCCTCCATAACACTCCTTGAACTCACGTGTCGATAATATTCTATACTGATAGAGTGAGATAGAAATCATGAGACTGAGGCAGCCAAGAGATAATTATCAAAGTGTTGTCTATTTTTCTGAATAGAAGAAAATGTCATAATTTAGATGAGTTTTTTAAATCGTTGTCTTGTTGAAAGCAATTTTCTTTATTATGCATAAACTAGACATTTTGCAAAATGCAGTAGTTTTCATTTCCCCTGATCTGACAGACATAATCTCGTTGCTGATCTTGAGCGGGATCTACACTCTGTGGTGAACTGGGGCAAGAAGTGGCTTTTCAACTTCAATTCCTCTAAGACCAAGCTCTTGTCTGTCAACCATTACAGGCAACCTCTTCTGCCTCCCATAAGCATGGACCAGGTGATTCTCCCGGAGAGTAATACACTACGCCTCCTCGGACTTACCCTGTCCTCAGATCTCAAATGGAACCACTATATTGAATCCATAGCAAAATCTACTGCTAAGAAGATTGGGTCACTATGTCGATCCAGGATGTTTTTTCCAGCTGGATCCATCCTGCATATTTACAAGTCAACCATCTGTTCGTGCATGGAGTACTGCTGCCATTTATGGTCAGGTGCCCCTGCCGTTCTCCTCAGTGTTCTTGACAAGCTCCAAAGGAGAGTCTGTAATGTGATAGGTACTGAGCTGGCGACTCGACTGCAGCCACTTTCCTATCGTCGAAATGTGGCCTCCCTCTGTCTCTTCTATAAATACTTTCATGGCTTCTGCTCGGATGAGCTTAAGTCACTGATGCCTCCTCAGCAGGTGTTTACCCGTGCAACCAGACTGGCAACTGGGTCCCACCCGTTCACAGTCAGGTTAGCCAAATGCAGACGACAATTCTACTCCTGCAGCTTCTTCTCTCACACTTCCCGCCTGTGGAACTCACTCCCGTATTCTTGCTTTCCTGACGGCTACAACCTCCAGAAATTTAAATGCAAAGTTAATACTTATCTACTAATCACTGGCCTCTAGCTCTCTCCCCACCCCTGTATAACCTTCCCTTTCTCTCCACCTATGTATCTGTCATCGCACCTGCTTTCTCAGCTTTCTATTGTTCCTTTCTAACTAGTTTGTACTCCTCACTCTTTTCTAATTAATCTTTTTACATTTTTTTTTTAAAAAAGAAAAAAAAGAAGAAAACTGAAAAGATTTGAAAAGAGAAAACCGGAAACCACATCCTAAACAGGGAACAAGGGATGAGCCTCTACACCTGTTCAATAGACGTGTGTGGAGTGTGAAACGGGCGATAGTTTAATCTATCTACTCCAACTGAAAAAAAAATGAGAAGATTAGAAAAGAGAAAACCGGAAACCGCATCCTAAACAGGAAACAAGGGATGAGCCTCTTCACCTGTTCAATAGATGTGAGTGGAGTGTGAACCGGGCGATAGTTTAATCTATCTACTCCAACTGAAAAAAATGAGAAGGTTAGAAAAGAGAAAACCGGAAATCGCATCCTAAACAGGAAACAAGGGATGAGCCTCTTCACCTGTTCAATAGATGTGAGTGGAGTGTGAACCGGGCGATAGTTTAATCTATCTACTCCAACTGAAAAAAACATGAGAAGGTTAGAAAAGAGAAAACCGGAAATCGCATCCTAAACAGGAAACAAGGGATGAACCTCTTCACCTGTTCAATAGTGGAGTGTGATTCTCTTTTAATAAGAAAATTTTCAAACTTAGTCTCGTCTGTTCACAATACATTATTGTGCTTTTTCAATATCCAGTATTAATATTTGCCTATATTTCTGAGATTAGGTATTGTAGTTATTTACATTATTTACATTGTTTGGACTGATGTCTTCATCTTTGTTGCCATCTTCCCAACGATTCTCGCAGTTGTACGATCCGACCTTCCTCAGGAGACTGGAATCTTGAACTGAATACATTATTTCGATTACTGGCTTAGATTGTTCTCGAAGCATGAGTCATTCCACTTTCGAATGTTCCAGTTATGTTCATTTAAATTAACCCTCTAAGTCTTTGTTCACCATTGCCGTAGACAGATATTGAACTCACAAATCTTTGGGTCAAGTCATTGGATCCAATCAACACTTTTACTCACTGGGTCATGTGTTCTTGAGGAGTTAGAGAGTTAAATGAGATAACTATTCTGAGAACCGTAGAAGTTATGCCAGGATTCGTCATCGAAGGCAACAATTTAAACAACAGAAGGTACGCAGATGATACAATGCTGATAGCAGACACAGAAAGAAAACTACAAGACCTCCTACAGAAGGTAGCTGGAGAGAGTGATAAGAAAGGACTACAAATAAACTGCAAGAAAACCGAATGCATGGTCATCAGTAAAAAAAAGGCAGCCCAATATGCCAAATACAGATCGAGGATACTAGAATCAAGCAGGTACAAAAATTGAAATATTGGGAAGTGTTATAACAGAAGATAGAAAGTGCGACACTGAGATCAGAACGCGTATTGGCATGGCGAAAGAAGCATTCCAGAACTTGAGTAAAGTATTAAGAAACAAAACAATTTCACTAGAAACAAAGAGGAGAATACTGGATTGCTATTTGATGTCGGTTCTTCAATATGGCAGTGAATGTTGGACAATATCTTCGAAGAAGAAGGATAAACTTGAAGCAGCTGAAATGTGGTTCTACAGAAGGATGCTGCAGATATCTTGGACTGAGTATGTGAGCAATGACGAGATTTTTGATAGGATGGGGACAAAAAGGAAATTAATACTGAGCATCAGGAAGAGATAACTTAAGTTCCTGGGACATGCAATTAGGAAGAAGGGTTTGAAGAACCTGATACTAACAGGCCAGATAGAGGGGAAAAGAGACAGGGGGAAAGCAGCGGATAAAATATTTGAAGGATTTGATCAGGTAGATGATGGAACGAGGGTTGCATGGTGCAACAGGAGAAAACGTTCTAAGTGTTACCAGGGAAAGGGAGATGTGCAAAGCCATGATTGCCTACGTCCTGAAAGGAGATGGCACATAAAAGAAAAAAAAACACCCAGAAATGCAATGACTCTTAGAAGGAGAACATTTCACAGTGGTAGATTGTTCTAATTCCACGTGACATGCCTTTTCTGGATGTCTCAGTGGTTAGTAATTTATCTTTATTAAATCAACTCTCCATTTTGTTTTCACTTCTGCTGTAGGAAGGTATTGAACTCACATCTCTGAAAGTCCATTCCCTTTTGGATTACTTCAACTCTTTTTTTTTTTCGCTGTACTAGAGTTTAATTCGAACTTTCAACGTATATGAACTGACAAAAGCTATAGCATACAATGACTGAAACGTCGTGAGTATGATCAGCATAAATCATTTCTGTTATCATTTCAAAATTCGATCCTCATCTTTGTTGAAATATTCAAAACTTTTCGGCTGTTGTACACTACAACCTTCTTCAGGAGAAATTTGATCTGTACCCATTATCTCGATTTCTGAGGTAGATTATTCTCAAACCATGGTTCATGCCACTTCCGGATGTTCTACTTATTTACATTTCAATCAACTCTATAAGTTTTTTGTTTATAACTGCTGTGGCCAGATATTGAACCCACATTTCTTTAGATCAAGTCACTTTTTGAATTTTTTTTAACTACCACTTTTTTCCACTCTGCTATATTTCAATTCGAACTTTCAACTTATATGACCTGACGAAGGCTTGAGCATACAATGACAGAAACCTCTTGAACATGCTCAGCATAAATCATTTCTGTTCTTATTTCAAAATTCGATCCTCATCTTTGTTGAAATATTCACAACTTTTCGGCTGTTGTACACTCCGACCTTCTTCAGGAGATTATAAATTTGAACTGTACTCATTATCTCGATTTCTGGAGACGATTATTCTTGAAGCATGGTTCATGCCACTTCCGGATGTCCTAGTTATCTACATTTAAATCAACTCTCTGAGATTTTTGTTTATAACTGCTGTGGCCAGATATTGAACTCATATCACTTTAGATCAAGTAACTTCTTGAATTTTTTTAACCAACACCTTTTTCCACTCTGCCATATTTCAATTCGAACTTTCAAAGTATATGACCTGACGGAGGCTGGAGCATGCAATGACAGAAACGTCATGAATATGATAATAAGGACAAATGTTCTCTACTACTATTTCTAAACTGCATTCTCAAAAAAGATGTGGACTTCATAGTATCCCTGTAATAGTCCTTAAGAAATGTACTCATGGACTCTCTCCTTTTCTCGCTAAACTCTATAATAAATGCTTTGATGCTTCTTGCTTTCCTGCTTATTGTTGTGGATTCAGGGTGAGGAACCACACAAAATAATGAACAACAAAACAGATATTTGAGATAGAAAAATACGTTATATTAAACGTAAAAATACAAATTTGAACGCAGGTTAGTAATCCAGGAATACGATTAGTTAGGTATATATATGATCCAGCAGCCCAACACACCATCACCACCTGGAAATATGTTAATAGCTTAAATGTTCTATGTTTACTGTGCGTTAATATTTACTCTTTGATAATGGCTTATGTGAGCCGAAAGCTTAGACCCGATAAAAAAATCGACAATTACTGTTATTTTGTTGTTGTCTTTCAACGATATCACCATCAGGTATATCAGACGGTATGAACGGATCCTACACAAAATTAATAGACAGAACTTGTCTGTATTATTCAATGAAACCTGCATTAATATATATATATATATATATATATATATATATATATATATAAGTTTCTGAAGTGAAGCCGGGCTGGAATTAGTATATCCACGTCGTAACTGATGGGTGCTGTGTAATACTATTCTGTCTGAGTGGAGCTCAGAGCTACTGTGAATACTGACGCTGTATTCTCTGTGAAACTTCGGTATCGTTCGGTATCTTACGGTAACCTACGGATCTCGCACGATATCTTATAGATCGGATCCTGATCTCTCTATGGCAGGAGTATATGTATACTGAAGTCGAGTCTATTATCATAGAAAAAGGGGTGATTCCACAACACTTATTGAAAATTCTCTTTTATATTTCTAGTCTTTAAGAACTAAAGTGATGATTGTGATCATTCTACCAAACCACTTATTAGTCTTCTACATCTTTTTGGCAAAAGTGCGACACTGAGATCTAAAGGCGAATGGGCGTGGCCATAGATGCATCTGAAATGTGGCTCTACAGAAGGATACTGAGAATACCATGGACCGGACATATAATCAACTATGAGATTTTGAAGCGGATGGGATTGAAAATGAAACTGATATTTACATCAAGAAAAGACAGCTGAAGTTCCCCGGCCATGTAATGAGGAAGAAGAGACTGGAGAATTTGATACTCACAGGTCAGATAGAAGTTAATAGTGACAGGTAAAAGCAACGCGTAACATACTTGATGGGCTTGAGCAAAATGTATGGCAAAGCGAGGTTTGGGTGAGGTAACCGGAGAAAGTGTGCTAATAGCCACTAGGGATAGGGAGATGTGGAAGGCCATGATCGTCTACGTCCTATAGGGACACAGCACAAGGAAAAGAAGACAAAATGCCCTAATTAACTCTGATTGGATAAAGAATCAAGCATCAGAAAATTTTGTTTCAGATGAGCAGTATGGCATTAGTTTCTCTTGGTTCACTGCTGATGCGTCAATAATTATTGCAGAAAAAGTATATAAAGATGAGGAAGCTCGGGATAGGGTTTGGCATACATGCCATCTTCATAAATTTGAAAGTTATGATATTTCTAAATGACTATTTATCTATATTTCTGAGAGGAGGTAGTATTTAAACTATTTACATAAACTGGATTATTGTCCACATCTTTGTTGCCATTTGAACGAGTTTCGGTCGTCGTACGCTCCGGTCTTCTTCGGCTGCTAGGAATATCTAACCGAACCCTTTATTACGATCACTGGAGTATATCATTCTCATTCCTTGAGCGAAGCCTCTTTTGGTAGTCAAGAGTTATTTCTCTCTAACCGGACTCTCTAAGTTACTTATTCACCATTGCTGTAGCCTGATATTGAATTCACAACTCTTTGGGTCAAGTCAACTCAAAAGACGTGACATTTTCACGACATGGAATTCAAATGCTGTCAGAAAGATAGGAAAAAGTAGTGGTTATCGATGGGCAATATTTTCAATGAAATGTTTCTTTACTAATTTTTGTAAATAAAACATTACTTTTTGTGAAAAATCTGCGAGAACTTATTTAAGGTCCTAATATAAAATTGTAATTTTATAAATTCATAGGGTTTTGCTTTATTTATTGGGGTCACGTTTTGCTTGGACACTTACAGGTACCATCACGCCCGGGTCGGGCTGCACATGGAAACAACAGCAATTAAATAGTGTTTCCACGACCACAAAAATCTCCACTCTCCCGATCAGAGACTTGTTTCTGGCAGATGTAGTTTATTAACTTTATTGACTTCATGAGGAACACATATTAATTAAAAAATGTTTCTACTAATAATATCGATTAACTATGTCTTCTTCTTCTATGTGCTCTGTCCCTTCAGGACGTAGGCGATCATGTCTTTCCACGTTTCCCTATCCCTGGTAGTTCTTAGCACGCTTTCTCCTATTACACCATGCAACCCACGTTCCATCACCCACCTGAATAGGTCCTTTAAATATGTTATCCGTTCCTTTACCTTGTCTCTTTTTTTCTCTATCTGGCCTGTTGGTATCAGGTTCTCCAAGCCCTCTTTGCTCATTGCATGTTCAAGAATGCAATGTATTAATTTCCTTTTCATTTCCATCATTTCTAAAATCTCATCATCGCTCACATGCTCAATCCATGATATTCGCAGCATCCTTCTGTAGAACCACATTTCAGTTGCTTCAAGTTTTTCTTTGATGGTATTGTCCAGCATTCACTGCCATATTGAAGTACTGACAACACATAGCAACCCAGTACTCACTTCATTGTTTTTAGCGAAATTGTCCTGTTTCTTTATACATTACTCAACTTCTGGAATGCTTCCTTCGCCTTCGGATCTCTGTGTCGCACTTTCCGTCTAGAATGTTTAAAAAAATGGGTGTGATTCCAGAAGTGGAATACGCCGATTAGGTTCACTAAAATACTAACATCAAAGAAAACACGGAAAGGAAACTCTAAGACCTACAGAAGGTTGATAAAGAAAACAAAAAGAAAGGACTAAACATAAACTACAAGAAACTGAATGCATGGTCATCACTGAAAAGAGGAGCCCAGAATGACAACTACAGGCTGGGGATACTAAAATTAATCAAGATACGGAAAGGAAACTACAAGACATAAAGAAGGTAGATAAAGAAAGCGAAAAGAAAGGACTAAACATAAACTATAAGAAACCTGAATGCATGGTCATCAGTGAAAAGAGGAGCCCAAAATGCCAACTACAGGCTGGGGATACTAAAATTAATCAAGATACGGAAAGGAAACTACAAGACCTACAGAAGGTAGTTAAAGAAAGCGAAAAGAAAGGACTAAACATAAACTATGAGAAACCTGAATGCATGGTCATCAGTGAAAAGAGGAGCCCAAAATGCCAACTCCAAAATCAAATGCTTGCAGAAGGAGGAAAGAACTGAAAACGTATTGGCATGATTAAGGATGCATGCGAAAACATGAGTAGAATATTAAGAGAAATGTGTCGTTTTTCCTTCAATATGGCAGTGAATGCTGAACTGTTTCATCATAGATGAAGAAAAGATTGAAGCCAAAGGATCCTGAGTATACCATGGACGGAACTCGCGAGCAACGACTAGGTTTTGGAACAATGGACACTAAAAGGAAACTGGTGCTTAACATCAAGACAAAACAGCTGAAGTTTTTGGAATATGTAACAAGGAAGCGGATGTGCGTTGTGGTGCAGTGGATATCGGCTCGGAACGAGAAATCGGGGAACCGAGTTCGAATTCCAGTTGAATTCATTGCATTCACTTACGCGCAAATACCCTTGGGAAAGGTATTAATCCGTCTCTTCCTTCCAGTTATGGGTTAAATAACAGGACAGATTGGGTTCTATAGCCTTGGTCGGCAACCAGTCTACCGCAGAAAGCAATGGCAACGTACTGCGGGATAATGCTCTGCCCAGTCAGTCATGTCTCTTTCGAGACATGATCGCCCAAGCGTGTTTCACGTATGGCACTTAACTGACTGAACAAGGAAGCAAGGCTTACTGAATCTGATGCTCAAGGAACGGATAGATAAAATGTGAAACAAAGGAAAGCGACGCATGACATACCTGATGGACTTAAGCAGATCTATGTTGGAGTGAAAATTAAGTGGAATAACAGGAAAAGGGTTATTAAGAGCATAAATGAATACAAGATGTCGAAAGCCATGATTACCTATGCCCTGAAAGGACACGGCACATAGACGAAAAAGAAATATATTTGTGTTGTCAGTAAATATTTTCTTGTATTGTGAGGGTGAACATAAATGTGTTTTTCTGTGTTGTGCTATAGAAATTATAACCAACAAATGAAGTATAAGAGGTCTTGATAATGCTGTTGTCGTCAAACCGACATATATACTTACATATTTTTGTCAGCGATACAATTTCAAAAGGTCATTTAAAGTAACATATAATGTTGATGTTTTACAAAATTCTAGTTGGTGCAATAGAGATGTTGAGCATGACAAAGTTAGTTGCTTTAAATACATTATAATATATTATTATTTTTATTTTTACTGGGATCAGTGAGAGAAAAAATTGCAAGGAAAACTAAAGTCCAATAACATTCTAACATAGAAAGCAATCCCTCTGTTTACAGAGGGAAGGCTTGCAGAATTTGATGTATAAAGACTCTAGTGCCTTTAAATGATATAAAGAGTGAAGCTTGATAAAATAGAAAAACGGTCCACACTCAATCTAAAAACAGAATTCCTGCTATTTATAACATGTTGTGCAATGGACAACCCGGATGTATTTACTAGGTGTCCACTGCTATATATATATATATATATATATATATATATATATATATATATTAATGCAGGTTTCATTGAATAATATAGACAAGTTTTGTCTATTAATTTTGTGTAGGATCCTTACAACTTCAAAAACAGTTTCAAAATAACTCAGTTTTAAAATTTACTTATGAACTTAGCAAAGATAACAAAATTCCTTTTCTTGATATATTAATTAACACTGACAACAATAAATTTACTATCTCATCGTATCAAAAACCCATTAATAAAAATCCCTCCACACTCAATTATATTAGTGAATGCCCCCACTATTACAAAATAGCCAATATAAAAAAATCTATTATATCGTGCAAAAGTCAATTCATCTACAAATCAGATCTTCCACAGTGAACTAAAAAACATAAAACAGACACTCATCAATAATAATTTTCCCAACTACATAGTTGATGAACAAATACATTATTTTCTTAAAAAGCTTAACATGGAAAAAACAACACATGATACTAACCCAACCAATCCTAAACATATCACTCTCTTATACCGTAGCCAGATGCACTCCAACTACCAACTAGATGAAAACATCCTAAAAAAACTCATAAATACTAATATTTCTCCGACAGACTCTAACAAAAGAATTAAGTTTATTATATATTACACTAAATCCACTACATCTAATTCATTTGTCTGCAACGACTCTTCCCCCACCGTTAGTGATTTGCAAAAAACCAATGTAGTATATAAATTCATATGTCCATTTAGAGAATGTATCTCTAACAACCTCAATAATATCTACATCGGCCACACCACAAATTCGCTCTCACGGCGTCTGACGTTGCACTTAAATAAAAATTCAAATATATTCCGTCATTTAGAACAACACGGTTATCAACGCACACTTCTGAGAAAAACGCTTGTTGATAACACGTACATACTCAAACAAGAAAATAATAAGCAGAAACTAAAAATCCTCGAAGCACTCTACATTAAACAATTTAAACCTGGTTTGAATACAATCAATTTCGATATTTCCAATAACGTACTCAAATGTCTGTAATCAGACCAGGGACCACAACACCACTATTTTGTCACTGTCTTCGGCCATCCGCCACGGTAGGGATGGACTTATATTTTCAATTCAATTATCTTTATTGTTAATAGCTTAAATGTTCTATGTTTACTGTGTGTTAATATTTACTCTTTGATAATGGCTTATGTGAGCCGAAAGCTTAGACCCGATAAAAAATTCAACAAATACTGTGATTTTTTGTTGTCTTTCAACGACATCACCATCAAGTATATCAGACGGTATGAACGGATCCTACACAAAATTAATAGACAAAACTTGTCTATATTATTCAATGAAACCTGCATTAATGAAAAAATGCTGCCAAAATACACACAATATATATATATATATATATATATATATATATATATATATATATATACACATGTGTGTGTGTGTGTGTGTGTGTGTGTGTGCTAAAACAAATACATTAGCCTAACAATCCCAGTCATGTTCTTAAATAATGTAAAGTAATTGGTTAAGTGTAATTGGCAAAAATACTCAACAAGAGAAAGTGACAAATTTTCCAATTAATACGAGTTATTAATACAAATATATTATCAATGTAGAGAACACATATGAAACACATATTAATAAGAACATATCATTAAGAGATGGAGATAATGCAATTTCCTTTGTTTAAATTTCGTTCAACAAAAGTTATAACGGAACCCGGAAATACTTCATCTTAAAACTTCTGTATGCCCACTCTGATTCATTTTTCTCGTTTGAGCTAGCCGGAACTTGAAAAATTATTATTTCCGCTGTAACTGATATTAAATTGGTTTCATTTTGTTTGGTTTATGGCATATCAACTCATTCGGATATTTAATGCCGAAATTTCATTTTCTTGAGTGTATTAGTAATTTCAAAAATGTATTGCTGGTATTATTTTTTACTGTAGTATCATATGCAAATTAGTAGAAAAGTATCAATGGAGAATAACTTGAGAAGTGAAGGAAGGAAAAAAATCCCTGTCGTCACAAAGGACACGTAGCTGTGCTACGACTGCTACTACGCACAAAGAAATGCAAAATATAATAATAAAAATGTAGAATTTGTTTGAAAGTCAAAAATTCGTAAGCTGTTTGAGCGGAGGATATTTCTGGTTATTTTAAGTAATTAGTCTTTGTAAAATGCTCAAGATTAAAGTTAGTGTTAGAAAACGTATATATTAAAATGTTTAAACTTATACGTATTATCCAACGTCTTAACGAGTGGAGACCATTTTCTCGAAACACTGAGGCGGGAAGATAGGTTTTAATATTTGTATTATTGTTCTTGTGTTGTGTTGTGTTGTGTTGTGTTGTTTGTTTGTTTGTTTGTTTGTTTGTTTGTTTGTTACTTTCTTTCTTTCTTTCTTTTCTCTCTCTCTCTCTCTATATATATATTTTATTTGTGTTCTTTGTCTTGTGTTCTTTGTTATTCTTTCTTTCTTTTTTTCTTTCTTTGTCTCTTTTATATATATATATATATATATATATATATAATATTTGTGTTCTTCGTCTTGTGTTCTTTGCCTTTATTTCTGTCTTTCTTTCTTTCTCTCTCTCTCTGTTCCTATATATATATATATTTTATTTGTGCTCTTTGTCTTGTGTTCTTTGTTATTCTTTCTTTCTTTCTTTCTTTCTTCCTTCTTTCTTTCTTTGTCCCTTTATATATATATATAATTTGTGTTCTTCGTCTTGTGTTCCTTGCCTTTCTTTCTTTCTTTCTTTCTTTCTTTCTTTCTTTCTTTCTTTGTCCTTTTAAATATATATAAATATATATTTAACTTGTGTTCTTCGTCTTGTGTTCTTTGTCTTTCTTTCTTTCTTTCTTTCTTTATATATATATATATATATATATATATATATTTATTTAACTATCTATCTATATATGTATATATATATATATATATATATATATATATATATATATATATGCGTGTATCTACCGACGTGAATATTCGACAAATCTTGTTAGCAAAATATGCGTCCTGCGGTAGAATTCGAATCTGCTACTCCTACGCCTAGGGGAAGCCGTCAATTGATCCGACGTTGTCGCAACCACTCAACTACGAGGGAATCTGCAGTTAGACAAAGCCGAATTAAACCTTATAAACGCATATATTCCTGATTTTTTCTAATATTCATATCTGTTCTTTTTTTTTATTTGCGAAATTTTATGAAATCCGTTACGAAATGTATTAACTCCAAAATATTTTAAAATATTATTTTTTATAAATATTCGTATTTGAGTGGATTACCTTTTTTTCGTTTTTTTTTTTATAATTAAACTATATTTATTGATATCTACCTATCTGAATATTCGAAAAATAGGAAATTTAAACAAAATTGTATTGCTGTTAAATTTTACAATAAAATGTATTTTTACGCTTTTTATAATGTTTGTCCCCAGTTTTGGGGTTAACTATTTGCTGTAGGGGTGACTAACTGGTGATTCCATTAATAGTGAGGGTAGACCTGGGAACAGCAGCAATTGTTTCTGCACTCCACTGATATTAACGCTAATCCTACTACTACTTCTACTACTACTCTCACTAATGTTGCCTGACACCAGGAAACAAATTGAGGTTCTACTACTGGATTCTGAAGTTAACATAATTAGAATACAGGAGCAAAGAAGTAGTTCCTGGGACCCTTAACAAAGAAAGAACCTTTAGAGAATTTGAAACTCACATGACATATAGAAGAGAGCAGGTATAAGGGTAAACGTTGAATAACCTACCCAATGAGATTTAGATTGACAAACAACGAAGACAAGTTACCCAACGTTGCTTAGAAAAAAAATCAATAATAGAAAATAGATTAAGGAGAGTCATGTCGTAAAGGATTTGTAAGATAAATCTAATTTTGAAAAATTATTAAAACGTTCCTTTTTGAGCCGTGTAGGATTTTGCAAAATTAGGACCAAGAGGCAAACCCATAACTAAACCGTCTGTTTGCGAGTAATCGTTAATATAATTTTAATAAAAAATGTCTTTGTGCAATGCTGTGTAGAAACTTAGTTAAGTTTGTTGATGTCATATCAGGTAGTGATGGAGAATGTTTATATGCGTTTGTCTTATTATATCCTAAGATTCTTTGACAACATCAATATCGAAGAGACAAGGGTA
The DNA here is from genome assembly GCA_037127315.1 of Ascarosepion bandense. Lineage (NCBI taxonomy): Eukaryota > Metazoa > Mollusca > Cephalopoda > Sepiida > Sepiidae > Ascarosepion > Ascarosepion bandense. Next base: position 1,316,856 of record JBBBDQ010001855.1, read on the forward strand.
CCATTAATAGATATATATGAGTGCATAATTTGGAGAAATTGTTCAGAAGAATTGAAGCTAATTTGTAATGAAAATACGCAGTATTGTTTGGTTTCTGCCTTTAGACAAAGTCATGTTTGGCAGTAAGAACTTCTGAAACAATATTTATTTGAGATCATTTCATTCCAAGCAAGTTGAGACTACCACTAGAGCGCAGGGGGTAACTTCTTCTTCTTCTTCTTCTTCTATGTGCCTTGTTTCTTCAGGATGTTGGCGATCATGGCCTAAATATTAAAATAAATAAATAAATAAATAATCATGTTACCCTGATAACGTGAATTTATGTGTGCTATTTTTACATTTGAATTAGATACATCCCAACTTGGCGGCTCATATACACTCACTTTCTCACCGGCGGAATGTGGTCTCCCTGAGTCTCTTCTACAAATACTTTAACGGCTTCTGTTCCGATGAACTTAGCTCCCTGGTGCCCCCTATGTAGGAATTTACTCGAGCAAATAGGTCTCTCCCTCTCTCATGCTTCTTTCTCCGTCCACTCCACTCTCATCACTATTCTCATTCTTCTCTTACCCTCTTCCTGACACCCCCTATAACCTATCACTATTTCTGATAATCTTCCTCCTATGTAACCCCCTGCGCACCAGTGGCACTAAACGGGCCTTGCTTGGGGCGATATGATTATAAAAAAAATTTAAATATAATCGCCATATCTACTCGAAAAGTTTTTTTTTAATACTGTGGTTTCTTTTCCGATTACATGCTTCCATGATAGCTACAACATCTAGAAATTTAAAGGCAACACCAATCGCCATCTTTTATTTCCTTGAATTCCTTCCATCTTTAACCCGAGAACACTAACCATGGGCATATTGTACCCAGTGCAAATGACGCCATTTTAATTACAATTTAATTAAATTTTTAGTACCTGATTTTCGTACTTAAATAATGTTTTTCACTTCCTATTAATGTTAACTCAAATTACAAATTTTGAAGTGCCTTCATGCAAAATATTTCAAATAAAAAATTATATTTCATATTTTTTGATATTTTCAAATCGGGTATGATATACCCATGTTTAGTTGTGGTGTAACTCTGATTGATTGTTGGTTTTCCAGAGTTAATCCTTTCTTCGATACCCACTGTATACAGTCTTTTCTCTCACTATAACCCCCTGAACATAAGCGACAGCCCCAATTTGTTTGGGGTGAAATGATTAAAAAAAGAAAAGAAAAAAGTAATACCCGAATCTTATTTGTCTTCTTTTTTTATTTTCTTTTTTCGCTTTCCAGATATAATATGTTCTAAATATACAGTGATTAATTATTTCGCGAGGGACAATGAAACAAAAGAAGAAAGCCATGAAAAAGACCAGCCTCTTTATTACAAGAGGAATATTCTGGCAGGTCTGAGGGAGAGAAAAAAATAGAACCGGCTGCAAGATGGTATATTTGAACTGAGTTCTATAAGAAAAGTATCGACACGTCATTTCAACGACTATTTAACGTTGCATTATTAATGAAACCAAGCCGAGAAACCAACGACGCTGAATTGTATATAACCGGGCAACAGGCGTCCAATTCCTTCACCTTCTGTAATCAATCAATATTAGAAAGTGCGCATGCGTCGACGGAACAATCTTGCCAAAAGGGCGGGAACGAAAGTATGATATTTCTTCTTAAAAAAAAAATCGTAGCGGCCGAAACAAGTTTGTAAATAGAGATTCGTCCACTCATGAGCTGTTTGTATCTGTTCATTTAATCTACGACTTATGTCCCGGTGCGGAAGACATTTCAAATGGCCTACGATTAAAAATAAAATTTTAGCTCTATTAATGCTATGTCTTAGATGCGCGTAGCGGAGCAGTGAATACGAAAAATCGGAGAGCCGAGTTCAAATTGCACTCGAATTCGTTGCATTCACTTTCACACAAATACCCTTGGGAAAGGCATTAATATATCTTCTCCCTATCTATGGATTAAATAGAAGGACAGGTTTTCCACTTTTTATCATTTCGGCTACTTTCAGTCAGACAGTTAAGTGCTATACTTGATACACGCTTGGGCGATCATATCTCGAAAGGGACATGACTAACTGGGCAGAAAATTATCCCGCAGTGGGTTGCCATTACTTTCTGAGATAGACTGGTTGCCAGCCAAGGCTACATAACTCAATCTTTCATGTTATTTAACTCATAACTGAAGGGTATTTGCGCGTAAGTGAATGCAAGGAATTCAACTAGAATTCGAAATCGGCTCCCCGATTTCTCGTTCGTATCTCGAAAGGGACATTACTGACTGGGCAGAAGATTATCCCGCAGTAGGTTGCCATTATTTTCTGCGGTAGACTGGTTGCCAGCCAAGGCTATAGACGCTAATTTGTCTCGTTATTTAACCCATAACTGGAAGGAAAAGACGGATTAATACCTTTACCAGCTGTATTTAATTGTGTACTCTAATTTCAGAGAAATTTCTTTTAGTTGTCTTAGTTGCTTAGTTCTACCGGAGAAAGTAATGGCAACCTACCGCGGGAAAATATTCTGCCTTGTCATGTCTTTCGAGATTTGATTTCTCAAGCGTGTATCACTTAAACGACTGACTGAATGCTATGACTGGGTTTGTGTAACATATCATTTCGATATATGTGATATTCCAGTAACGTATAACACTGCGACGTATGCTGTATAAACTTCAAATCAATGTTGATGATCGGCTTGAAATGTAACGACGGACAACGTGTGTATAAAAATATATGGTAAATTTTCGTTGTAAGCCCCATCGCTTTTCCCCTTCAAATTTATCCAAAATAGCATTATCTCTGTGCAAATGTATATGCTGAACTCAAATCAACTGTTAGTTTTTGAAGAAACTTACCCTTTTTTTTTATCTAAATGTCCATAAAAAAACGAAGTATATCTTGCAATTTTTCTCTCCCGTAACTCAAACGAAGTCATGTAATTAACTGCTGAATGACGGACTGCGCATTTGAAGGAATTTTGGCAGATTTTTGGTCGATTTTTCTTCATTTACTGATACTTCCGGCGATGTACTTCCGGTAATGAAAGTAACGCGCTAGTGTATTTCTACGTTTATTACTCTCATGACAGGAATTACATCGCCGGAAGTTTCATTAAAGGAAGAAAATCGACCAAAATTTGAAAGAAAATGGCTGCCTACGTAGAACGTCATTTTGCAGCTAATTCCATGACTTCGTGAGAGTTACGGGAGAGAAAAAGTGCAAGATATAGTTCGTTTTTTTATGGACTTTTAAAGCAAAAAAGGCAAGTTTCTTCAATAACTAATTGTTGATTTCAGTTCAGCATATACATTTGCACTGAAATAATGCTATTTTCGATAAATTTGAAGGGAGGAAAGCTGTCGGCACCTAAAACGAACATTTACCAAATATATTCAGTTTATTCTCTGCAATGTCACGATCGTGTGTAGGGGGAGGAGTGACGACTGAAGTTGTCTTTCCTTGAGTTCTCTTCGATTCCAGAGTTTTTCTGCTCGTTGTTCTGTCCTGTGTCTTTTTTAAACCCTGGAAAACCCGGTCAAGCATATAAATTCGCGATCTGTCGAACTTCAACCAATTACGTCATTTCTGGGCAGGCCTAATCACCAATTGTTATCTTTGGTCAGTTCTATTTTGAGGTAATCACATTGTCTTTTATTTCATGGTTCAAATTTTTCCAACTTTGACACGCTGACGCAATGCCTGTTTATTTCATTGATTCTGACAGCGAAAACATGTTATTCGTCGGCTACTAAAATATAATTAATTTTTCTATTGATTGGTTTATAACCCGAAGTAATTTAATGTAAAATTATATTCGCTTCTGACCGAATAATTTAATCAAATTGTGTTCTATTGTTTATATTTCCTGACCTTGAAAACTGGCGTTGTTTTGATAATTCAAGGTTTATTTTTGGTTTTGCATTCCGGCTTCAATTGAAATCATCGCGTGTTCTTTTTCGCCCATTTCAATTATATTCTGTTGGCCCCGAGAATATATGTTGTGGGGTCTCCCCTTTTTTCATGATAATGGACTCGACTTGAGTATACATATATTCCTGCGATAGTGAGATAAGTCAGATCCTTGACATACGGTAAGATATCGAGATTTCACGGAGAATAATGCGTTAGTAGTTTATAGTAGCTCTGAGCTCCACTTAGCCAGAATATTATTACGCAGCACGCGTCAGCTTCCGACGTGGATATACTAAAGATACAGAGCCGGCCTCACTTTCATGGGTCCATTTCGTATCCATGTTTTCGGAGCTAGATACATCATAACAGAAAAAAAAAATTACCAGCAACAGTTACTTTTTTTTTTTTAATCGTTTCACCTCAAGCAAGGCAGTACCGCCACTGATGCGCAGGGGGCTGTATAAGTGTAAAAGTTTAGATAGGAGGAGCTTGAAGAGAAAGATGAACCAGTTACAGGGGGAACCAGAGAAAGTGCAAGAGAAGGATGGGAACAGAGCTGTGAAGACAGTTGCGAAGGTAGAGAGAAAAGAAAAAAAAACAAAATATACGGGGTGGTGTAGAAAGGACTGGAGTCAAGTAGATACTTTACTTAAGAGACTTGTATATATACTTCGTACAAATAGTATTCCTGGATTACTTACCTGCATTCAAGTTTGTATCTCTACGTTTAATATACGAGGGTCATTCAATAAATATGGTGAAGTTTTCGGTATAAGGACTTCTAATACAGATAGAAGCTTATTTTTTTTCTAATTTTTCAACGTAGTTTTCCAGCAGTGTCCCACAATTTTCCCATCAGTGCACAAGCTTCCGTATTCCCTCAGCGTAAAAATCTTTGGACTGATGTCTCAACTAATCGTTCAGACAGGCTGCAGTCACTCTCTCACCGGCGTGACGTGGCTTCCCTGTGCCTCTTCTAAAAATACTTTCACGTCTTCTTCTCCAATGAACTTAGATCACTGGTGCCCCCTAGGTACGAATTTGCAAGAGATACTAGATTGGCAAATACGTCCCACCCTTTTACAGTGAAACCGATAAAATGTAACCGCAATTTCTACTCCAACGGCTTCCTTTCTCGCACTTCCCGCCTGTGGAATTCCCTTCCACATGCTTGCTTCCCCAACAGCTACAATATCCAGGAGTTTAAATGTAAGGTCAATAGACACCTCCTAACACACTAACTCGCATTCATTCTCTCAAACACTCTTCCCATCTACCCAACCCTCATCTTCGGTATCCTTACCCGTCTATCACCCTCCTTCTGACATTTCCTTTATCTAACCACTCGTTATCATCACTTTCCCCTATGTAACCCTCTGCGCGATAGTGGCAGTGGAATGCCTTGCTTAGTGTGAAATGATTAAAAAAATATTGGAAGAACCCTCGTACTTATTTTTCTATCTCAAATTCTGGTTGGTTTTCCTTTATTTTATGCGGTTTCTATCCCCGGAATCCACAACAATATATAACTCTTGTACTGCACAGACTTCACTTGTCTTTCTCTTGATAGCGTTTGGTAGAATCTACGCGAACTTATGGTGGTTGGGGATTAGATATTTTTTACCTACAACCGTTTTCCTCACAGACGAAATGTCTCTCGTTGCACTAACGCTATTTCCATGGCATATATTCTTTAATCCCACAAGCACTGAACTTTAAAATTGGGAACTGTCAAATCACATACATATTTGTGAATCATCTACATTCCATTCCTATTAACTGAGGAAGTCATGAGTTCCACTCGGAACTGCCAAAGAACAACTGCTTTGTGGAACAGGTACCCGGCAGGAGGTTTTTCCAGTCTCTACAGTCTTGAACTCTTCAAGTCTTGGGTTAACCGTTTTTTTCATTTCGTATTGAATTAGAAAAAGTATATTCCATTCGGACAGCTTTTTCTCAAGACCTGTTTATTTGTGTAGCAGACACCAAGCATGATGTTTTTACAATCACGACGATCTTGACCTATTCAAGCCCAGGATTAACCGTTCCCGTTACTGTTATGGTGCCATTCTACGAGGAATTAAGACTTTCTTGTGCTATATATAATTTACCTGTGTGACTTCCGGGGAACAGTTACACCCAGTAGCTGCCTGGGGTATTGTCGAGCTCCCTGCCTTCGGGCGGAGAGTATTAACCTAATCGAGGCTCCGCCGAAGGGTAGAGTCTCGTCTGGGGAAAATTAGAAATCAATTTTTGCCCGGGCTATATGGACCGGGTTACCCACATTAAATAAAAGTCAAGAAGAATAAGGAGGTGGAATGGAGCACGAATTAGAAGAATTAGAAAAAGAAAAAGGAGGAGTAAAAGGACTACAAGAAGAAGTGGAAAGATGAAGCAGAGGAGGACTTAAAAATGAAGGAGGAAAAATGGAGGAAGAAGAAGAAGAAGAGGGGGGATGAAGCGGAAGAGGAATGGAAAAAAGGAGGAGGAATAGAGGAAGAAGAAAAAGAAGATGAAAATGAAGAAAAAGAGGAAGGATGAAGCGGAGGAGGACTAGAAGAAGGAGGAGGAAAGGGGGAGGAGAAGGAAGAAGAAGAAGAAGGATGAATAGGAGGAGGATTAGAAAAAGAAGTAGGAGAAATGGAAGAAGAAGAAGAAGAAGAAGAAGAAGAAGAAGAAGAAGAAGAAGAAGAAGAAGAAAATGAGGAGATGACTAGAAGAACAAGGAGAAGGATGAAAATTAGATAAAGGAAGAGAAACGAAGGAAGTAGAAGAAGAAGAAGAAATTGAGGAGATGACTAGAAGAAGGTGACAAGAAGAAGAAGGAGAAGGAGAAAAACTAGAAGAAGGAAGAGAAATGAAGGAAAAAGAAGAAGAAGAAGAAGAAGAAGAAGAAGAAATTGAGGAGATGACTTGAAGAAGGTGACTAGAAGAATAAGGAGAAGGAGGAAAACTAGAAGAAGGAAGAGAAATGAAGGAAGAAGAAGAATGAAGAGTAGAAAGACTACAGAAAAAAGAAGACGAGGAAGTATGAGGCGGAGGAGCATTAGAAGAAGAAGGAGGAGGAATGGAGTAAGAAGAAGAAGAAAAAATGAGTAGTAGTAGGAATAGAAGAAAAAGACAAGGAATGATGGGGCGGAGGAGGATTAGAAGAAGAAGGTGACTAGAAGAATACGGATGAGGAGGACGACTAGAAAAAGAAAGAAGAGGAATGGAGGAAGAAGAAGAAGAAGAAGAAGAAGAATCAATAGGAAGACTAGAAGTAGAAGGATGATGAGAAGAAAAAGAAAAATGAGGAGTAGGAGCAGTAGAAGGAGAAGTATGAGGAGAAGAAAAAGATGATGATGATGATGAAGGAGGAGGAGGAGGAGGAAGAGGACTAGACAAAGAAATTATTTTTAGCTTCTGGCGTCCGAACAATTTTTGGAATTATTCTAAGCATTGCAATATTGGTTTTATCGTCAAACTTTCTTCTTTGTTCTACAGAAAATGCATGTTGTTTAACGTTCTCTTCAGTCTTCTCATTAGAGAAGTAATTAAATAAATTTACGTTTGAGCAACAAACGCCCGCAAATAAACAACGAATCTAACAGCCTTCTCCGTGCCCAACACCAAACCCGACCCATCCTAATCAAAACCCACCCAACCCGCAGACAATAACTGGTAACTTGCCGGTCATAATCCGAAAATATGACGTTCGGAAACTATACTTGCTGGCATTTTGAAAATTTAATTATTCTCAGAATAATCAAGTTTGAGAAATTATTCAACACGTGAGAAAATTCTTCGTCTTCAACCCTATAATGAAAAAAAAAATTAAAATCCGTAAACGAATCATAAATGCCATATCTCCGTGAAAAAAAAATATATAAGAACTGCCAGTTAAGTATCACACGTGATACACGCTTTGGGCGATCATGTCTCGAAAGAGACATGACTGACTGGAGAGAAGATTATCCCGGAGTAGGTTGCCATTGCTTTCTGCGGTAGACTGATTGCCGACCAAGGCTATAGAACCCAATCTGTCCTATTATGTGACTCATAACTAGAGGAGGAAGAGATGTATTATATTATTAAGTAGTAATTGGTGGGGGATCAGTTTATTACTTCATAACAATATAAAACCGATCCCCCACTTTATGTACAGTGGAAGCTTCAATCATGTTTTCAAATATTATAGTCAGTCAATTCAGTGCCATACGTTACACAAGCTTGGGCGATCATGTCTCGAAAGAGACATGACTGACTGGACAGATTATCCCGCAGTAGGTTACCATTGCTTTCTGCGGTAGGCTGATTGCCAGCCAAGGCTATAGAAGCCAATCTGTCCTATTATTTAACTCAAAACTGAAGGGAAGATATGGATTAATACCTTTCCCAAGGGTATTTGTGCATAAATGAATGCAACTGGAATTCGAACTCGGCTTCCCGGTTTGTTGTTCCGAGTCGATATCCACTGCACCACAACAAATATTTTACAGAACATTTATTTTTCAACATTATCTACATTGTCATTAATCCACATAACCCAATGATTCCCCGTCACAGATAGAATATAAAACAATGAATAAAATTTATTACAAAATTTAGTAAAAAAAATATGATGATGTAAAAAATTTATTGATCGACGCATGTATGAAAAATGTTCAAATAACAATAAAAAATATTGAATTTCTGTATTCAGGTATTATCATTTTTACATTATTTTATAATCATATATATATATATATATATATATATATATATATATATATATATATATACAAGCGTTTCACCCCGAGCAAGGCATGTCACTGCCACTTCTGCGCAGGGGGCTACATAGAGTTGAGAATGGATGATTAAATATAGGAAATGTCAGAGGGTGGGTGATAGGCGGGTAAGGATACCGAGAATGGGGGTTGGGTAGATGAGAGTGTTCTGAGAATAATTGGGAGTTAGAGTAATAGGAGGTGTCTATTGACCCTACATTTAAACACCTGGAGATTGTAGCTGTCAGGAAAGCAGACTTGTGGAAGGGAGTCCCACTGGTGGGAAGCGCGAGAAAAGAAGCTGTTGAAGTAGAATTTACAGTTACATCTTATTTGTTTAACTGTAAAAGGGTGGGACCTAGTTGCTAATCTAGTATCTCGTGTAAATTCCTGCTTAGGCGGCACCAGTGCTTTAAGTTCATCGGAGCAGAAGCCATGAAAGTACTTGTAGAAGAGGCACAGGGAAGCCACATCACGCCGGTGAGAGATTGGTTGCAGCCGGTCTGCCAAGTCAGTATCAACCACGTTACAGATCCTCCTTTGTATTTTGTCAAGAATCCCATGGAGAGCAGCAGGGGCACCCGACCAGATATGGCAGCAATATTCAATACACGGGCGGATGGTAGATTTGTTTATGTGCAGAATAGATTCAAGTGGGAAAAACTTCCGGGCCCTGCACAGAGTGCCGACTTTCATAGCGGCAGATTTGGCAATGGATTCGATATAATCATTCCATTTGAGGTCCGCCGAAAGTGTAAGGCCAAGGAGGCGGAGTATTTTACTCTCTGGGAGGCTAGCCAGTCCCATGCTAATGGGAGGTAGATGCGATTGTCTATGGTGGTTAGTTGATAACAGCTTCGTTTTAGAAGCATTGAAATTTGCTTGCCATTTCCTACCCCAGGCCACTACGGATTGGAGGTCCTTTTCAAGCACAGCAGCGAGGTTCGCTTTGTCGCCCACACCTGGTTTTTGATCGATGCGAGAGTAGATTGTTGTGTCATCGGCGTATATGCCTACTTGGGATCTAATGGCTTCGGGAAGATCATTAATGTACAGAAAGAGCGTGGGACCTAGGATAGAACCTTAAGGGACGCCCGCCTTCGTATGGTAGTTTTGGGAGGCATGCCCATTTAATACTACCTTCAATGTGCGGTTAGAGAGGAATGACTGGATGAGGTCAAACAGATGTCCAGTTATCCCGTAGCTCGCAGTTTGCACAAGAGGCCAGCGTGCCAGACCCTTTCGAACGCTTTGGAGATATCAAAGGCAACGGTTCGGGCTTCGCCATTCTTTTCAAGTACCCGGTATATGTACTCGGTAATGGTCGTGAGCATATCAGCAGTAGACCTGGTGAAGCGAAACCCGTACTATTTGTCAGAGAGAAGCCTGTGGGCCGTGAGATGCTGAATCACCTCGGCGTTGATAATGTCTTCGAAAACTTTGCCAAAGATCGGAAGGAGACTAATAGGACGGTAATTGACGGGGTCTGAGGGTTCGCCAGAATTCTTAAATATAGGAACTACACAGGAGGACTTCCAACAGGCAGGAAAACAGGAAGCAGATAGGAAGAGGTTATACACTTTTGAGTGGACAGAGGAGAGTTCTGGGGCACATTTCTTCAGTACTATGACTTGGATTCCGTCACCGCCGCTCGCTTTGTGTGGGTCAAGTTGTGCAATTATCTTGGCGACCAGCGAGGGTGTAATGTGGACGTTATTTAGTTGAGCCTTAGTTCTGGGTGGTAAGTCGGTTGTAGGTATTCCTAACGAGTCCAGTTTCGAATTGGTGGAGAATATACGGGCAAAGCATTCAACCTTGTCCGCTGGGGAGGTGAGAACTTCAAATTCATTGATTAGTGGGGGTATTGAAGTCATGTTCTTGTTGAGCACGCTTTTGCAGACTCTCCAGTAATATTTGGAGCCAAACTTAGAGGATGCTATGCGCTGCTTCATTCTGGTAGCAAACGTCCTCTTAGCTTCGTTCAGTACTTTTTTACACTTATTCCTGCTGAGGCGAAAAGGCGCCTATTTAGATTCGACAAGCAGCTTCGATAGAGCCGGAAGAAATGGTTCCGGTGGGCAACGGCGGCCGAGCAAGCGGGTGAGAACCAGGGGGACGAATTTGATTTTAGCTGGAATTTCCTGGCCGGGATAAAAGCATCGATGCCAGCCTTAACCCAAGAGGAGACCTCGGAGGCACAGTCTTCGATAGGAAGATCGAAGACGTTGTTCCAGGGGACGTCGCAGAGGAAGTCTCGGAACGAGTCCCAGTCTGCTCTCTGGTAGCAGTATGATATTCTGCTGGTCTGGTTTTCTTGTGTAGAGTTAGCGCGGATTGCGATGTTGACGGAAACTACGGCGTGGTCAGAGTTTCTGATGGGGCAGTGCTGCCTGGTAGTGCAGGGGTCAGGAATGGAAGTAAAGCAAAGGTAATCCAAAAGGAAAAGCAGGTTGGTAAATCCCAAAACCCCGATCCTAATTAATATTAATTACATCAATATTAAAACTGATCAAGGTGGAGGGCTCAATGCAATTTATATTCAAAATGACGGCTACAACCTCCAGAAATTTAAATGCAAAGTCAATACTCATCTACTAACTACTGGAATCTAGCTCTCTCCCCACCCCCGTATAACCTTCCCTTTCTCTCCACGTATGTATCTGTCATCGCACCTGCATTCTCAGCTTTCTATTGCTCCTTTCTAATTAGTTTGTACTCCTCACTCTTTAATAATTAATCTTTTTACAGTTTCTGCCTTGCTCAGGGTGAAATGATTAAAAAAATACAGAGCCAATTATAAAATAAAACTAATTCCGATGTTCAAATTCGCTAAATGGCCATTTCTACGAGAAATTTCTACGAAAAATTTCTACAAGAAATGTCTTGTTCATCAACAACGAATATAATTCAAAAAGTCAAATAACAAAATAAAAAAAAATATTTTATTGGCAGAAGTTCAAAAATTTTCATCACGGAAAAATAAAGGGGTGGGATTTATAAGAAAGCAGACAGAAATCTATGGCTATTTTTATTTTTAGATTTTTTAAAAACCCCTACTTCTTAACTAAGTCGAGAGTTAAAAGTTGAAATTTAGCCTTGTCTGGTCGAAATGGGAAGAATAAAAGAAAAAGGAAGGAAGTATAAAAGGAAGAAAGTAAAATTGGGGAAGGGGTGGTTGACAGGGAAGTAAGCTAAGAAAAGAAAAGAAAAGAAAAAAAGAAAGAAAAAATCTGTATCCATAGAAACAATGGAAGTTGTAATAATCGTGATGAAAATAAAACATAGCGGTTTTTGGTTTAAATAAATGGGATAAGTACTATAGAAAAAGATTTTTTTAGGAAAATTTGACATACAATTTAAATTCAAATATATTTAAATTAAATTTAAATTAAAAAATTAAGAAAATTAAAAAAATAATAAAACAAAAATTAAAATTAAAATATAAGACATAAGAAAAGATTGTCACTTAAGGGGTATATCAATTTAACAAGTGCACACACACACATACATACACACACACACACATATATATATATATATATATATATATATATATATATATATATATATATTAAAAACAGAATATCTATTTAAATACAAGTATCGATAAAAATAATTTTCAAACAATTCATTTCAAATTGTCGGTTGTTTATAACCAAGTTTCGTTAAAATTTGTTGATTTCCGTAACATGTTTACATTTGTTGACATTACGGTACATTTCAGAGCAGATATGTTTCTTTACGATGGATCGAAAATTGATAAAAACCTCGTTTAGACTGAAGGCTATTCGTGGTCGAGAGGTCTAAGACGTCTAAGACGTTAATAGATCAAATGGTAGCTTCCCCTATATAGATAGGGGTCGCAGGTTCGAATCCTGCCGAATGGCACACATTTTCGTAATAAAAATTTATCATAAATAATCAGGCCGGTAGATATAAATATATAATACTGTTTCATATATTTATATATACATACACACGCACACACACACACACACATATATATATATATATATATATATATATATATACACAACCACACGCGCACAAAAGCCAACGCACATACACATTCATGAACGGAAATTACTTAAAAAGCTAAAGGATATTTGCAATTTATGAGTTAAATTCAATTCTAATTATATTTGAAGACTTAATGAAACTAATTAAAGGCGGTTTTAGTACGAAAGGAACAAGAAATTCTATTATATTTATTGTATTTATTGTAAGATTCTGGTAAAAGAATCATCACAAAACCAAAAAAATAATTATGAAGGTGCAGAGAAAATATATAAAGGTGCAGGAAAAAATGGGGGTTAAAATTATTCGTACCCATAAAATGGTTGATACTAAGATAGAAAAAAAGGAAAAAGAAGGAATCTATAAGGCTGGGATCACTCATTGGTAGTGGGGTTCAAATTTACCAGTTAAAAATTAAACTAATTAATTGATTTATTTGTTTATTTGTTTATCAATTAATCAATTAAAAATTAATTTATTTTCCTAGACTAAATTTAAAAATTAAAATTAAAATCTAGGTATAAACGTTCACAAATTTCGCCTTATGGCGGCATTTGATAATGAATTCTTTTCTTAAATTCAATAAAAAGTGCTGGTTATGGTATTTTAATATTTGTATTTTTTCCTGAAAACATAGACTGCATCTATCATAAAAATGTCTAGGGATACAAGCTGATGGATCTGGCGGATCTGATAAGAATTTATATTTTAAATATATTAAGTAGATTTTTGGACCACAAACAGATAGGTATATATCGGGATGATGGGTTAATGTTTATCCCCAATTGCAATGAACCCTTCACGAATAGAATTCATAAAAATATCATTAGAGCCCTAAATTTTCTCGGTTTTTAGGTTGAAGTTTCTTCCAATCTTAAAATTGTAAACTACCTAGATATAACCCTTAACCTAAATGATGGGTCTCACCAGCCTTATCTCAAAGAAAATAGTTTACCCTCTTACATTAAAATCTCTACTAATCACACAAAAACTATTTTAAAACAGATACCCAAGAAATTTACAACGAGGCCCTTATTAAAAATCACAAAAATTTAGCATCCCCTTCAAAAAATAGCGTTTACTATCTGATGACATATTGTCCTTTCAATGTCGAAACAAAATGTACACTTTGTAATAGATTGTAATTTGTAAATGTTTTAAACTAATATATAATATATATATATATATATATATATATATATATATATATATATATATATATATATATATATATGCCTCTTGTCACGCTCAGGTGTTTTGATTATTTTGTTCGCTTTTCTGATGTCATAATGCAAGATCCTCAATGGTAGATCCATCAATATATATGTTGCGTTATTTTTGACGGTATATCAATATAGGTATTTTGCCGTTATATATATATATATATATATATATATATATAGGTAAGTAGAATACTAAATTAAAAATAAAGAAGGCGCCTAGGAGATAATTTCTAAGTACTAAAGAGGGACCCCAGACCAAAGTCATTTCAAATTCGGATAAGTACTTGAATCATTTATTTATTTGTTTATCCATTTATGCACTGGCTGATGTGAGAAAACACAGACTATTCAACACACCAACATTTTATTTATTTGATTTATTGGATTTAGTTTATTTTTCGTTATTTTTTACTTCACTGATTTGATTTATTTCTTTATTCTCTATTCTTTAATAGATACTTAACTATATATAAAGAAGAACTTGGCCATCAGAAACAAAAGGAACTCGATATGTAAAGCAAAAATTATTCGCCTGAAGAGAGTCAATCTTAGACTCGAAACACGTGTAGCGTCACAAATATTATTATGGACACTTCAAATATCATAAATGTATATCTTTATACTACAATAAATATACACTTTAAACAAAACGTTCACGGCCTCTCACACTTTTTATTCTATACCAATTTCTCTTGTTGGAACAACCCTATTTCCTTTTCTAATATATATATATATATATATATGGTCATTCGCAGACAGATCTGTTTCGTTGTATCACAGCTCATCAGTATAGTTAGACATCCGATTGCTTTTAACCCAGGATTGAAACCCGACCAAATTGGCGTCAGTCGGCGATTCTACCTTTGAGATATGTGCGTTCGGTAGAAGGAGGCAGAATGATGTATCCTACGCCAGTAGTCAGAATGCTCTAATTCATTACTGAATGAGCGATGCTAGAGTAGCTACTGTTTTTTTCAAAAACTACCATTCTTCTAGAGTGCTCAATCAAGGTGTGAGAGCGTGTGTGTGTGTGTCGAGAAAGAGAGAGAGAATAGAAGAAACTAAGGCAGAAATACCTCCCGTATTTTAGAGCATCTCTTGTGTGGTGCTGGTGAAAGCAAGGGGACAGTGGTGTCTGTAACTAGCTTATGACCTACCATTTACTTTCTTAGATACCATCAGATACTGTCATGTCTTGAACCACGGCACAACGTGTGTGGTCTGTTGAAGCTATTTAAGTCTGGTGAATCCTTAATTGTATCATGGAGATCTTTTCGTGCTCATGTCGAAATGATGCTGTTCCGGGTAGAAAATCGATATTGCTATGGCTTGAATATTTCAGGACCTCAGGTTCAACGCTTAAAAGGAAATCACCCGGAAGCCCTCGAAGCGTTCAAACTTCCGGCTGATGGAATAGCTCAAAGTCTACAACAGTGTATGGACAACAGAGACCACCATTTGGATGATGTAATATTGTCAAATCAAATAAATATGTGGCATTGAAGCATGGTGGAGTAAAGAATAAGGGCTCGGATTGAACAATCGGAGAGCCTAGTTCGAATTTCAGTTGGATTCATTACATTCATTCACGAGCTAATACTCTTGAGAAAGGTATGATTCCGTCTCTTCTCCGAAAGCCTGTGGGCATGGCAGGACAGACTGGGTTCTATAGTTTTATATGGCAACCGATCTCGGAGAAAGAAACCTCTCACTTCAAACCAGCTTGGAGAGGACTGAGCTGCGGTTAAACAAAAAAAATGTTAAAATAAAAAAAAATATTGTATTTCTGTGATCTGGTATTATCATTATTTTATAATCGGATATATATATATATATATATATATATATCTGCTGCCTTGATACACTATATAATCGGATATATATATATATATATATATATATATATATATATTGGATTATATAGTGTATCGAGGCAGCAGATAATTTTCTAAACATATACTGTTAAAAATAAGAGACAATGAATGTCTATTATGTTTAATCTTGAACCGTTCTAAATATCATATTTTGGCTTTAATTTCAGGTGAAAATAAAGACAAAAATTCTCCAACGTTTGGATAATTTTTATTAATTTGTTTCTAATCTTTCGGCTCACAGTATATGTTTAGAAAAAAAAAAGATATATATATATATATATATATATATATGGTGCATTAAAAAATATGTGTATGGGGCGTATTAAAAATATTTTACAAATTTTGAAGGGGGTTGTCTCACCAAAACAAGTACAAAAGCCCATATAAATATATATCTACTATTCGTTCAGAGCTTACGGCCTATCACGTTGAATTCTCCGGTTTTCGCTCGATCACCGAAGTGAAGCAACGTTGAGTCTGGTCAGTACTTAGATGGGTGACCGTTTGGGAATACCAGGTGCTGTAAGTGTTTAGTGATGGATGTGCTTTGTAGTGCAGTGGATATCGGCTCGGAAAGAGAAATTCTAGTTCTAGTTGAATACCCTGCATTCATTTAAGCACTGGTAGCCTTGGAAAAGGTATTAATCCGTCCCTTTCCTCCAGTTATGGGTTAAATAACAAGGATAAGTCTTGGGGACCCTGCCCTTAAAAACAAATCCCATTGAAACTTGATACTCGAAATGAAAAAGTATTACTAGACACAAAACTTATGTAAAAACAACAATAAATTGTTGAAAGAAAAAGGTAATACCAGCAATAAATAAATAAAATTTAGTTGGCAATAAATGACCCGCCGAGGTTGATATGCCATAAAAACAAAACAACCAACTCTTCATTTGTTTCCGAGTTGTTGAATTTAAAGAACTTTTAAGGTAGATAGCACTGTGTTGCTATATAGACTAGGTTAAATCTGTCATTCATATGCATTTGTGGCTAGACTGTGTTTAACTGAGAAGTCTTCCGTTTAACAATGGCACGATATTCAGATATGATTTTGGCATACGACCGCGAGAATGGTAACGTTATGCGTGGTTTTCTTTAAACTTCATCTTCTTGTTCTCCTTCTTCTTATCTTTTGTGCCTTGACCTTTCAGGACGTAGGCGATCGTGGCCTTCCACGTCTTCCTATCCCTGGTGGCTCATAGCACGCTTTCTACTGTAACATCTCGAAACCATCGTTCTGTCATCCACCGGTTCAGGCCCTTCAAATATGTTATCCGCTGCCTTCCTCTGTCTCTTTTTGCCCTCTTATATGGCAGTGAATGCTGGACATTCTCACCACAGACGAGGAAGAGACTTGAGGCAAGGGATTAAAAGATACGACCCCTGAACGGTTATATAATATGTCATACTATATGGCCGTGAATCCCGGACAATCTCCCCACAGATGAGGAAGGGCCTTGAGGCAACAGGTTCGAAGATAAGACTTCTGATCGGCTATATAATATCAGTCCTCATATGGCAGTGAATGCTAGACATTCTCACCACAGATGAGGAAGAAACTTGAGGCAAGGGATTCAAAGATACGACCCCTGAACGGTTATATAATATGCCATCGTATATGGCGATGAATGCTGGACAATCTTTTACACATGAAAAAATGACTTGAGGAAACAGGTTCAAAGATAAGACGGTTATATAAGTCAGCCTATATGACAGTGAATACTGGACAACCTCGTCGCATAAGAAGGAAATTGTGCTGATCTGTTACATATCATGTCCTATATAGAATTAAGTATGGGACAAACTCCTCACAGATGAAAAAGCAACTTGAGGCCATTGTACCAAAGAAAAGTTTATATATATAATTTCAGTGCTGAACTGTTGTATAATATGAGTCCTCCTAAATAGCAGTTAATACTGGATAATCTCCTCAAAGATTAAGGGTAGCTTAAGGCAACTAAAACAAAGAAAAGGGTGCTTCACGGCTATATAATAGGTCCTCCCTGATGACAGTGAATGCGTGATAAACTCCTTACAGTTTAAATGTCTAGCACATGTATTGAAAAAAGAGTTTTGGGATAAATTCACACTCACATGATAAACTGAAGTCAAATGTTTCGAAGAAACGGAACGCATAACTTACCTTTCGAATTTATCTACTTAGTTAAATAAACATAGTTTTGGTCAGTCAGTTAAAGTGCCATACGTAATACATGCTTGGGTGATCATGTCTTGAAAGAGACATGACTGACTGGGCAGAACATTATCCCGCAGTAGGTTGCCATTGATTTATGCGGTAGACTGGTTACCAGCCAAGGCTATAGAACCCAATCTGTCCTATTATTTAACCCTTGACTGGAGGGAAGATATGGATTAATACCTTTCCCAAGGGAATTTGTGCATAAATGAATGCAAGGAATTCAGCTAGAATTCGAACTCGGCTCCCTGATTTCTTGTTCCGAGCCGATATCCGCTGCACCACAACACACATAGGTGCTCTAGCCAAAAGATAAACTTTAGAACGCCCTACAAGAGAAAGTCATTATCGTTCACGTCCTGAAGGGACACGTTCATAGAAGAAGAGGAAATGGCTGACTGAACAGGATTAATATATGTTGCGAAAAGTCAAATTTTACTCAGTACTAAAAATGAGATGAAACTGTGGAGAGCCATGATCGACTAACTCCTGAAGAAACTCGCTTAATAGAAGACTAGGATCGAACTTGTTTAAATGTCTGGCTTAACGGGAATTAAGTGAGATAACAAAAATACTAATTTTATTAAAGGCTCTAAAGTAAAAGAAATTGTGAAGAGCCGTTACCGCTTGCGTCTTTCAGCAACCCAGCTCGTAGAAGACGAGGATCGAGTACATGTAAATGTTCGTCTGAACAGGTTTTATGAGAAATATCGAAAAGACAAATGTTAATCACGGCTACAAGGAGAGAAAATTGTGGAGAGACATGATCGCCCACGTCTTGGAGGAAGTCGAAGCATAGAAAAAGAGAATAGAGCCGTGACCTTTGTTTAGCGACGGTAGTGATAGAGCTCGTGTAAATTATTGGCTGGTCAGTGATGAGAGGAGAGAGCAAAACGACAAGGCTTTTTTTACTTAGCGCTACAAAGAAGAGAATATTGTGGAGATCCATGATCACCCACGTCCTGAAGAGATACGCCCCATAGAAGAAGAGTGTCGATGTCGTATGAATGGTCGGCTAAACAGGAATTCGGCGAGAGATCGAAGAAAGAAAATTTGCTAAAGTCTACATGAAGCAGCATGTTAATGTGAGCCATAGAAAATGTAGAGTTTATTTTCATTATTTTAGTTATCCTAATAATTTTTTCTGAAAGAAAATATATGTAATAAAATATACATAGCATAAATTAACGAACATTTTCTTTAACTAGTCTAACTTCTAAAAATCTCACAGCAGTAATTACGATCAGCGCGGAGATCCGAAGGCGAATTGTCATGGCAAAGGACGCGTTCCAGAAGATGAGCAAAATACTAACACACAGGAAAATCTCAATAGAAACGAAGAAAAGAGTTCTAGACTGCTACGTGATGTCAGTTCTTCAATACGGCTGTGAATGCTGGACAATATCATCGAAAATGAGGACAAAACTGGAAGCGGCCGAAATGTGGTTCTACAGAAGGATGCTACGGATATCGTGGACTGAGCATACAAGCAACGACGAGGTGTTAGAAAGAATGGCAACAAAAAGGAAATTGATGCTGAGCATCAGGAAGAGACAACTGAAGTTCCTGGGACATGCAATGAGGAAGGAGAGCCTGGAGAACCTTATACTGACTGGACAGATAGAAGGAAGGAGAGACAGAGGAAGGCAGCGGATAACATATTTGCAGGGACTGATCAGGTGGATGACGGAACGGGGGTTACCAGGAGCAACAGGAGCAAACATACTAAGAGCCACAAGGGATAGGGAGACGTGGAGATCCATGATCGCCTACGTCCTGAAGGGACAGTGCACATAGAAGAAGAAGAAGAAGAAGAAGAAGAAGAAGAAGAAGAAGAAGAAGAATTTCTTCGCTACCCCTTACAAAATTCATGGCTTTCTGTTCGCATTGCCGGGCAGCTGCTTATTGATGCGATTTCTGTTCAGTTAAGTGTCATACGTGAAACAAGTTTGGGCGATCGTACCTCTTTCGAGACATGACTGACTGAGCAGAAAATTTTTCACGCAATAATTTGCCATGACTTTCTGCGGTAGATTGGTTGCTAACCAAATCTACAGAACCTCATCTGTCCTGCTATTCAACCCATAGCTGCAGGACGAAGAGTTGGATTATATTATTATAGTAATAAGTATTAATTAGTGGGGGATCAGTTTACTACTTCATGACAATAGAAAACCGATTTCCGATTTTATACTCACTAGAAACTTTAATTATATTTCCATTTATTATATTCAGTCAGTTAAGTGCCATACGTGATACACGCTTTGGGTGATCATGTCTCGAAAGAGATGTGACTGACTAGGCAGAAGATTATCCCGCAGTAGGTTGCCATTACTTTTGTGATAGACTGGTTGCCAACCAATTTACAGAACCTAATCTGTCCTGCTATTCAATCCATAGCTGTAGGAAGAAGAAGTGGATTATATTATTATATAAATAAGTAGTAATAAGTGGGGGATCACTTTACTACTTCATGACAATAGAAACAGATCCCCCACTTTGTGCCCAGTGGAAACTTTGATTATGCTTCCAGTTATTATATTGTCAGTTAAGTGCCATACGTGATACACGCTTGGGTGATCATTTCAATCCATCAGTGACAAATCAGAATATTTTCTCGCATTAGACTGCAGTAGACTCAGTGTATGCGGTTGACTGGTTGCCAGCCAAGGCTATAGAACCAAAACTGTCTTGCTATTTAACACATAACTGAAGGGAGGTGAATTTCGAAGCAGAGTTTAGATGTTACACAAAGCCGAAAGTATGGGGCACCCAAGGAGTATCGGTCTTACTACTCATTTGTAATGATACTAGCATACTAAACATTACACCAACGAGGTGCCCCACATAACTGGAGGTAGAAGCAACGGATTCACACCTTTCCCAAGGGTATTTACGCCTATGTGAATGCAACTAATTCAACGGGTAGTCGAATTTGGCTCTCTCATTTCTCGTTCCTGGCCGATATTCACTGCAATGCACCACACTTCTGCTAATCTAAATCTTAACTTATTTATAAATGGAATTTTGTCTGTGTGTGTGTGTGTGTGTGTGTGTGTGTGTGTGTCCGTTACCTATAGACTCTGAAACGGCTGAACCGATTTTCTTGAAAATTAACACAGTTGTACTATAAGTGTCTGCGAGTGTTCTTAGCTAGGTTTTGAATCGAGTTACCCCCGATAAATATCGAAAATCGATAATCTAAAAAATCAGGTTATAGAAGGAGTGGTCCAATTTTAATCAAATTTGATACACCCATAGACAAAAACATAAGAAACGATATTCAGAAGTTTCCATGTTGCAGTTCTTACAACAGTGCAGAAAATTGATAATATATATATATAAAAGGCAAGATACCGGGTCTGATCAAAATCAGTTTTTCAGCCCTTTTATTTTAGTTTTTGCTTCAGGTTTGGCTCTAAGTAGGTATAATTGTAGTTCTTAGTCTCAGCCATGATACCATTTACTCAGAGGACTTATTTAGCCTTCAGAATTCAGTTTACGACGAAAAAAATTATTTGATATCCATACCAGAAAAACAAAATTTTACTTACATCGACTGCAGTTTTTACAGTAGTGCAGAAAATCGATTATATATATATATATATATATATATATATATATATATATATATATATATATATAACAGGCAAGATGTTTGTGCGAGTGTCTGTTTAACTGTCTGTATGTTCTTTATACAAATCAATAAATTTTTATCTGATACTCACCAAAATTCACATAAATATTCTTTAGGCTGAGTCTGAGCTCCAGGACCATGGATTAGTTTTAAAGCATTCATTGCACCCGAGAAACACCGGGCTATACTGCTAATACTTTATAAGAAGAAAAAAAACGTACGAATTGTCGTCTAAGACGATGAATTTGTAAACGATTCCGCAACGTAACGGAAAATTAATTAATGGTTACAAAATGGCGGTGATTTGCGATCGAGAAAAACACACAATGACAAGCAATGCCATAGTTTGATTAACGTGTTAGTTTTGTTTAAATAGCAAATCTGACTGCTGTTCTGGTCACATATGGTTTCAGACACCTACCTTTTGCACCAATAATTATAAAAGACTGTTGATCTATATTAACCCTATCAAAATCGATAAGCAACGTCGCATCTGAGAAGTAAGTCCATCTTTCTATTATTCACCAAATATGAGGCCTAAGAGCCACTCTAAATAGTGGATTACTGAATGAAATTGTTGTTAAGCCAGAATGGTTTAGTTCAAAATTCCTAGCATCTGAAGAAGGCCGGAGTGTACAACGGTTGAAATGTCGTGCAAATGAAAACAAAGATGAGGACAATAGTCCGAATAATGTAAATACTGTAAATACTACCTCATCTCAGAAATATCGACAAATAGAATGATCTATTATTAAACGTCGTACAAATGGCAACAAAGATGAGGACAATAGTCCGAATAATGTAAATACTGTAAATACTACCCCATCTCAAAAATATAGACAAATAGAATGATCTATTATTAAACGTCGTACAAATGGCAACAAATATGAGGACAATAGTCCGAATAATGTAAATACTGTAAATACTACCCCATCTCAAAAATATAGACAAATAGAATGATCTATTATTAAACGTCGTACAAATGGCAACAAATATGAGGACAATAGTCCGAATAATGTAAATACTGTAAATAATACCTCATCTCAAAAATATAGACAAAGCAGTTGACGTTGTATAGAGATTGCAGCTGTCAGGGAAACAAATATACGGAAGGGAGTTTCACAGTTCGAGAAAAGAAGTTCCGTTAGTAATGAATCCCACTTGAAATTCTATTTCAGAATCACGTCAATGACCAACAGTCTAAACGAAGCCAA
This sequence comes from Ascarosepion bandense, assembly GCA_037127315.1. NCBI lineage: Eukaryota > Metazoa > Mollusca > Cephalopoda > Sepiida > Sepiidae > Ascarosepion > Ascarosepion bandense. The sequence continues at coordinate 1,339,696 of JBBBDQ010001855.1, forward strand.
ATCAAGCCTATATAACACAATTTTCGATTCACGCAATTCGTTCGTGGTCGTTCGTGGTCGAGAGGTTTAAGATGCGCCAGATCAATTGGTGGCTTCCTCTATGTGGATAGAGGCCACAGGTTCGAATCCTGCCGAATGACACACATTTTCGTAACAAAAAAATTATCGCCAATAATCAGGCCGGTAGAAATAAATATATCAATATACTGTTTGATTATAAACAGAATATCTACTCAAATACGAGTATCGATCAAAAACAATGTTCAAACAAATAATTTCGTATCTATGACACTAATTGAGCCTCAGTGTCCCAAAGCTAAAGAAACCTCTGATCTAGACTAGAAAACAATAATACACTTAAATTCTTATTCTGGCTATACGTCCAATTCTCGCTCAAAATCCGATTTGGGCCGTAAGTTCGATTTGGGATGAAATTTCGCTTTGGATCAAAATTCCGATTCAGGCCGAAAATCGAGTTCTTAAAATTTACAAGCTCCCTAGAACTTCAAAACCTCACGTCACAAAGCCTCTGATTTCTTGGAATTTTGAAGAAATAAAATTGATTTTAGATTTGGAAATTTTTTAAACTCATTTTCAAATCAAAAATATAAAATTCACAATTTTGTTTGTTTTACTCAATATCAATTGAAAACTTTTAAAACCATTTTTTTTTTAATTTGAATTTTTAACTGTTTCCTCTTCGTCTAGACACAAATCCCAATGCTAGATGTTTGAGCACTAGATGAAGGGCGGATTTTCAATTTAGAGTATATCCTGGTTCCGAAAAAGTATATGCTCCATATAAGTGTGGCCCAAATTAGAAGGATTTCAAAAGCACGGACAGACAGAGAGAAAATTGTTGCTTTTTTTATATATATTTGGCGGATTTTTCATATTTTTTAGCTTTTTTTAGAGAATTTAATTCAGTTGTTCCACGCAAAAAGTTTAATTAAATCGTGAATATTTTTCCTAAACGATTCGAGGAAATAGTAGTCAAGCTGAATCATTTTCACTGACATAACCAAGATCATTCACTAACCATCAAGCTCTGCAATTAGTGTGTCACCCCGTGCTAAGTAGAATTTTTTTAAATGTCTAATCGCCGTGAACAGTTTTATTGCTGAAAAGGCTAGAATCAATACCGTCTGCTTCAAGCAATTTATGATCCAGTATGGAAAAGTAGTAGAAGCAATAGCGGCTATGACGTGTTTACAGCTAGATAAAGGCTTTTCAAAATTTCCCGTCACAAACCCTGATTGTTCTATTCTGTGACCTCTTTCTCCAACAAATTTTCAGCCGCCAATGTCCATTTTCTGTCTGTCTGTTATGTTTTTGTTTTTGTTTTTTAATTTCTTACTGCGTTTGCTATCCGATGGATACCAATAAACAAACTGACTATATAGTATTCTTGCTTTTAATTATGAGTCTTTTGCACTTCTATTTTCGTTGCTTAATAATATAAAAACTATATCTTTTGATATTTCTTTCCTTGGCTATGTTGTTTAGTGATACTGAGCATGCGAGCAACGATGAGGTGTTGGAAATGATGGCAACGAAAAGTAAATTAATAGTGAGCATCATCAAGGGACAACTGAAGTTCCTGGGACAAGCAATGAGGAAGGAGGGTTTGGGGAACCTGATACTGACAAGCCGATAGAAGGAAAAAGAGACAAAGAAGGCAGCGGATAACATATTTGAAAGATCTGATCAGGTGGATGATGGAACGGTGGTTGCGAGGTGTAACAGAAGAAAACATACTAAGAGCCACCAGGGATAGGGAGACGTGGAGAACCATGATCGCCTACGTCCTGAAAGAACAGGGCACATAGAAGAAGAGATGTGTTTATTTTTATAATCGGTTTAAAAGCGGTTTGCGTAAATACATTTTGTTTTCTTCAAGAGACTCGCCATGTTACAAATCAGGGACACGACTAGAAGCTTATCTGAAAAAAAATCCTTGTTCCAATGGGAATGATTCCTTTTAGATTTGGGATTGATTTATGGTTGTCTGCTGAATTAGTCGCTTTAAGAAATTCAAATAAGTATTTACTTTTACGTTGTGAATAACTTCATTTTTCTTCTCTGTGTTGTGCCAATTCAGCACGTAGTCGATCATGGTTCTCCACGTTTTCTTTCAAGTGCTGCAGATTTATCTCAGTAGTTATATAAACAAAAAAATCCCATCAACACAGTAACAATAATTTGGAATCATTAACAATAACAATAACAATAACAATTAACAGTAACAATAATTAATAATATTTAAAAATAATTAACAATTTATTCAATAAAAGCATATATAACTATATATAAAAAATATTATATAAAAGTATATATGAAAGCATATATGACTCAATATAAAAATATAAAATATATTAAAGTTATTAAAATATTTTCATATCAGCATATATAACAATATATATAAAATGTATTATATAAAAGCATATATAAAAGCATTTATAACTACATATATATATATATATAAATATGTAAAAACATATAAAATAGTTTCATAAAAAGCATATATAACTAAAAATGGCAAAATAAGTTTATTTTGCCAAATGGCATGTAAAGGTGAGTGAGGTACATCTGTGTTGGAAAGATTTTTTTATTTTTTTATTTTTTGAAACTCACTAAAGTTATGTATTTTTTAATATTTATTGCTTGATTCTATGGTTCATTTGAACGAGTGTTTTTGTAATTTTCAAAGAAATTTCTTTGGATTTTTAAGCTCTGATATTATTTATTCCATTTTTTTTTTTCATTGTTTTTTTGTTTTTCTTTTACTAAGCTCTCCGGTTTATTTCTGCCAAGAGCTACCACACGCAGTCATTTACGACCAAAATGGCAAAATAAGTTTATTTTGCCAAATGGCATGTAAAGGTGAGTGGGGTAAAGCTTGGTTGGAAAGAATTTCTTATTTTTTTATTTTTTGAAACTCGCTAAAGTTATGTATTTTTTTTTTTTTTACTATTTATTGCTTGATTCTATGGTTCATTTGAACGAGTGTTTTTGTAATTTTCAAAGATATTTCTTTGGACTTTAACTAAGTTAAAACTTAGTTAACTCACCACTTTTTCTTTTTTTTTTCTTCTCCCAAATTGGAGTAGATAGTACCTACTATCGCCCGGTTTCACACTCCACCCCCATCTATTGAACAGGAGTAGAGGTGATCACCTTGTTTCTTGTTTAGGAAGGGGTTCCCGGTCCTTCTACCTCCTTCTTCGGTCTTAGTGGTAGTTCAATTGGAAGCTATTTGCTGTTAGTGAGTGTGGTGGCAATGTCTCAACATTCTGAGGGTACCGGGTTGGCAGTTTCCTGGTTGCTGCTTCCGACTGGTAGTTAGGAGCCCGAACTCTTGCGTAGCGACTTGAGAGGCTGCTGCGATCAACAGTTGAATAATATCGGGGTTCTTGTCATGCCATATCGCGCATGGACGGGCGTCCCTTCATGAACCTCCGGTGGGAAACCCCGAGGCCACATTATGCTGCACAGGCTGCAAATAGTAACGAACTGATTCTGCCCTAGTCCTCTCTCCTCAACCAAAACACCATGAAAAAGAACAAACAAAATACCAAAATCAAACCAGCTACTCGGAAAACGCACAAACCTCTCTGTGTCTCTTTCACTAACATACGCGGTTTCCGCACTAACTTTCATAGCGTAGAAGAATCCTCCAAACTAACTCACCTGATATCTTAGCCCTATGCGAAACTAACCTTGACCCGTCTATCCCCTCCTCTGAGTTCTATGTTCCTGGTTACCTTTCCCTCTTCAGGAAGGACTCCAGCGTCCATATGCATGGGCTTGGTGTATATGTCAGTGAACACCTCCCACTAGCTAGAGTAACATCTCTTGAATCCCTGGAGCAGTCTTTCATGTGCTTCCGTCACTCACTTCTAAGCTCTGTTAGCTATCTCTTCTTCTTCTACCGCTCCCCCTGCTCCTCTGACTGTTCGGTACTTGACAGCATCTCTGACAATATCGACAAGGCCATTTCTTCGCACCCATCTGCCCATATTTTCGTGTTTGCCGACTTTAACGCCCACCACAACAGGTGGCTCGAAAACTCTGTAACCGACCCTGCTGGTGTCCACACCTTTAATTTTTCGATCTCCCAATCCCTTACGTAAGTGGTGGACTTCCCCACGCGTTTCTCCAATAGCCCTAACGGAAGGGACTCGCTACTAGACCTCTGCTTCACTTCCACTCCAAATTCTTGCTCCACCAGACAGCTCTGCGCTCTGGGAAATTCTAACCACGCTGTAGTTTCTGTCAACATCTCGTTCCACTCCACCCCTACCCAAGAAACCCAGACCAACAGAATATTCTACTGCTATCAAAGAGCAGACTGGGATTCGTTCCGTGACTTCCTCTGCGACGTCCGTTGGAACAATGTTTTAGTCTTCCCATCGAAGACTGTGCATCAGAGGTCTCCTCATGGGTTAAGGCTGGCATCGATGCATTCATCCCTGCCAGGAAATTTCAGCTTAAATCCCATTCGTCTCCCTGGTTTACGCCCGCTAGCTCGGCTGCCATTGCCCACCGGAATCACTTCTTCCGGCTTTATCGTAGCCACGTGTCGGACCAAAACAGGCACCTTTTCGTCTCAGCTCGTAATAAGTGTAAAAAGATACTTAACGAAGCTAAGATGCTATTTGCTACCAGGATGAAGCAGCGTATAGCATCCTCCAAGTTCGGTACCAAAGACTACTGGCGCCTCTGCAAACGCGTGCTTAGCAAGAGTAAGTCCTCAATACCCCACTAATAAACGAGTGAGGTCCTCACCTCCTCAGCGGACAAGGCTGAATGCTTTGCCCATAGATTCTCGACCAATTCGACTTTGGATTCGTCTGGAATCTATACACCCGATTTCTCATCTAGAATTGAGGCACAATTGAATGACGTCCACATCACGCCCTCGCTGATTTCTAGCATAATCTCAAAACTGGATCCTCACAAAGCGAGTGGTGGGGACGGAATAGTTTTGAAGAATTGTGTCTCTGAACTCTTCTCTATCCTTTCTAAGCTCTACAACCTCTGTCTGTCTTCCTCCTGCTTTCCTGCCTGTTGGAAGTCTTCTTCTGAGATTCCAATATTCAAGAACACTGGTGAACCATCGGACCCCGCAAATTACCACCCCATCAGCCTTCTTCCGATCTTCGGCAAAGTGTTCGATGCCATTATCAATGCAGAGGTCGTTCAGCATCTCACAGCCCACGGGCTCCTCTCGGACAAACAGAATGGATTCCCCTTCACCAGGTCCACTGCTGATATGCTAATGACCGTCACCGAGTATATATACCAGTCTCTCGACAAGAATGGTGAAGCCCGAATCGTCGCCTTGGATATCTCTAAAGCATTCGACAGAGTATGGCATGCCGGCCTTCTACGGAAATTGCGAAGCTATGGCATAACTGGACTTTTGTTGGACTTAATCCGGTCATTCCTCTCTAACCGCACACTGAAGGTGGTATTAAACGGACATGCCTCCCAGAACTACCCTACAAACGCGGGTGTATCCCCAAGGCTCTATCCTAGGTCCTACGCTCTTTCTAATCTATATCAATGATCTCCCCGATACCATAAGATCATAAGTAGGCATGTACGCCGATGATACCACAGTTTACTCTCGCCTCGATCAAAAAACTGGTGTTGGTGACAAGGCAAACCTCGCTGCCGAGTTTGAGAAGGACTTCCAATCCGTGGTGGATTGGGGTAAGAAATGGCTTGCTAAATTCAATTCTTCCCAAACGAAGCTGCTGTCAATTAACCACCACAGACAACCGCATCTCCCTCCCATTAGCATGGAACAGGCTTGCCTCCCAGATAGTAAATCACTACGCCTGCTTGGCCTGACACTCTCAGCGGACCTCAAGTGGAATGACTACGTCGAATCCATTGCTAAATCCGCAGCTACGAAAGTCGGCTCTCTCTGCAGGGCCCGGAAATTCTTTCCGCCTAAATCTATCCTGCAATTATATAAATCCACAATCCGCCCGTGTATCGAGTACTGTTGCCACATCCTGTCGGGTGCCCCTTCTATTCTTCTCGGAGTTCTTGACAAAATACAGCGAAGAATCTGTAATGTGATTGATACCGACTTGGCTGACCGCCTGCAATATCTCTCTCACCGGAGTGACGTGGCTTCCCTGTGCCTCTTCTATAAATACTTTCATGGCTTCTGCACTGACGAACTTAAATCACTGGTGCCCCCTAGATGTGAATTTGCACGAGATACTAGATTGGCAACTAGGTCCCACCCTTTTACAGTGAAACAGATGAAATGTAACCGCAATTTCTACTCCAACAGCTTCTTTCCTCGCACTTCCTGCCTGTGGAATTCCCTACCGCATGCTTGCTTCCCCGACGGCTACAACCTCCAGGAGTTTAAATGTAAGGTCAATGACACCTCCTCACACACTAACTTACACCCACTCTCTCCAACTCTCTCCCTATGTACATCCTAACTCGTCTATCACCCTCCTTCTGACATTTCCTATACCCAATCTCTCTATGTAACCCCCTTTGCTATAGTGGCAGTGGGGTGACACAATTAAAAAAATATATATATATTATATTTATTATATAAAAGCATATATAAAAGCATTTATAACTATATATAAATATATATAAAATATATAAAAATATATAAACTATTTTCATAAAAGCATATATATATAAAATTTATTATATAAAACATATATAACTATATACAAATATATATATATATATATAAAATATATAAATATATATAAAATAGTTTCATAAAAAGCATATATAACTAGGTATATAAAATTTATTCAATAACAGCATATATAAAAAAAAATTATTATTAATTTAAGTCTATTAATTTAAAGAAAAACTTTATTTATTTAATTAAACTTATTAATTTAAGGACAATTATTTATAGATTTCTTCAATATTATTTTAGCAATAAATTATTCCACCAATTATTAACAACAATTTTAATAATTGATTAAAATTAATAGTAATATAATAATAAAAATAAAAATAAAAATAATAATAATAATAATATGAAATTTTTACAATATTAGTTCAGGCAAAAAACCTTAATTTATAATAAAAAATTCAGGGTTTGGGATTCTAATTAATATAACGTATGCCTTCAGGACGTGGACGATCATGGCTCTCTACGATTTCCATCTGTTGTGAACCTTTGTCGCTAATTTGTTGTGGAGGTTTTGTGGCGAAACTTTGCCGCAAAATTGTAGTGACCGGTTTTGACCGGAAGTAAGACACGCAACACAGAAGGTTGATTCGAAACAGTGTATCAGCATAACAAGAACACTGTTTACAAAGTTTTAGGAATAAGTATATGGAAATAAGTAAGTCCGAACGGTACAGTTATGCTGCTTATTGCTTGAACAGTCAGTCAGTTAAGTGCCATACGTGATACACGCTTTGGCGATCATGTCTCGAAAGAGACATGACAGACTGGGCAGAAGATGTATCCAGCAGTAGGTTGCCATTGCTTTCTGCAGTAGACTGGTTGCCGACCAAGGCTATAGAACCCAATCCGTCCTGCTATTTAACCCATAACTGGAAGGAAGTCACAGATTAATACCTTTCCCAAGGGTATTTGTATATAAGTGAATGCAAGGAATCCAACTGAGATTCGAACTCAGCTCCCCGATTTGTCATTCCTAGTCGATATCCATTGCACCACAAGCTGGCTTTAACTGTGTACGAGTTGTCGTCAACTGCATTGATTGCGGTATTTAATTGTCTTCCCACTTAAGTCAAAATGTGGCAAAAGGTCTCTTTAATGTGAGTTACCCGGA